>JARWCS010128364.1:0-14785 GCA_034783895.1 Geukensia demissa | reverse complement strand
AAATGTCCTGGTGGTATTACTTGCTGAATATTTAGATTAGAAAATTATTGTGTCCACACGTTTATAGGGTCAAAGCCTCATATACAGGCAAAACATTTTTGTGTCCAGACTTGTGTTATTTCCTTGTCATTTTCATTATATTTTGGTTTAACAGATGACTCAAGAGGGATTTTGGAGGAATGCAAACGAAACCTGCACGATATATAAGTCCGTAGTGGACAAAGCTTGTCAAGTACAAGTGAATGCGGACTCGGGCGGTCCCGAAATGGGCTTTGTGTCGGTGGTAGATCTATGTTAGAATAACTTTATGCATCTAAGTTTTTAAAACTGGAAAGAGTTGATGTTTATTTCTTATTGATAATAAATTTCGTATCAGATTCCAGTCCAGCTAAAGAGGCCATCAGTAGGGGAAAGATTTAGTGAATGATAATGAAATTTAGTGTAAATTCAGGTGTAAACGAAAATAGTATACTGGTATTCCTTATAATACTGCAAAAGCAGACCTACAACAAATGTGCATGCGGGTCCTTCCATACTATGAAATTGAGATATAAAAAACAAAAACAAATGCTCAATAAATACATTGGTAAAACTTGTGTATAATGAGAAGGATACAATAAAAGAGTTTCTTTGTTTTTTAGGGTTTTTTTGTAAATTTTATTCCGTACGCAAAAAAATGATGCGAAAATGACACTACGGTAAATCTCCCTCATTTAGAAATTTCTTTGTCAAAGTACTTTTCAAAACTTGACACCTCTGTATATAACAAACTGGACTATGATATGCTTGTATGGAAACAGATAAAATCAATTATAATATTATAATATAATATAAATTCCTTCACTGGAATAACAATGTTTATTTCTTCATTTCAGTTTTGAAATATTGTTTGGTTTTTTTTCTGAAAAACTCAAGCATCACTGCTTTCAGTGTCATAAATAAAATAAATGGACTTAAAATATTATTTACAGATTGGTGGAAATTTGAAGCCAGTTGTAAAAGCCCTACAGTTATTTGATTACAACAGAGATGGAAAGATCCAGAGACATGAGTTAAGACGTGTTATAGAAAATTACTGCTTCAAACTGAATGATCAGCAGTTTGATAAGTAAGCTAACATATTTGTCATTTACTTTTTTTGCATCATCACAAAAAATATTTAACACTTGTCATCATCAGTACTGTATGATTTTTTTTGCTGGTGTTTTCATTTGTAACATTTACCCATTTGCCAAGAGTAAATTGTCTTTCTTCAAATATAAAACTGTAATTAAAGTATGCAGATATCATTATTAAATTTTCACCTGTAGACCTAGCTGTTTCTTTTCATAACTATATTAGTAAAGGTAGTGGCTAAAACAACAAGTTAGCCATTAGCAAAAGTCAACATTAAAATCCTTCATCTGAGGACACCTTCATACAGTGGCCATGTTATATCCTAGTTTTATATATTAGAAAAATTCATAATTTAGTTACATAGAAACTCAAAAAGTGTCAATGCATCTTTAGTAAATACTAACGTCATGCAAACATGTGTCTGACTTGTAATATCTTTAGGAACTAACAGGAGTTTCAGATGATTTTGGATTATTCTTACAGGCATTTTCTGTTGCTTGTTTGTAGGAGATTAATCAGAAATTTGAATTTTTGATTCATAGATAATCTGTGCATAATGTACATCAAAGATGTTCTGATGGCTTGTAGTGAATTGTCTTCTTATATTTCTGTGTATGAATCCCTGTGTAGTGGTATATTGTTATTTTATAATCTGTTGTAGATTGTGGCAGAGATATGATTTCCACCACACAGGTATGGTGAATTATAAAGAATTTCTACACAGATTGGGTGTTGCTGTCTCCAACCAGTTCAAACCACTACCAGAAAACACCAAAGGAGGTGAGGACTATTATCTATATCACCAACATTTCAGTAAAAAAGTGTGTGGTGTTAGTATGACTGACATTGCAATTATGATCAATATCTAATTATGCAATTAGTATGTTTTTAGCTGTGTTTCATTTTTAATAAATAAGTGAAAACCAACAAGACGCTAAGACTTTATCAAAACAGTATCATTTCAATATCTTTGTTAAAGAAAAGAAAATATAATCAACCTATCTCTTACCATCATACTTGTTTTTCTGTTAAACACTATTGAAAATTAGCTTTAATTTTTTAAAAGCAAAATTAAATTTTATCAATCTATACAAATTAAAAATACACACAAAATGTACAGCAAGTTTTGAGCACCAGTATTGCAGTGAATTGATATGCATCTTAATTATTAGTTCATTTTTGTTTAAAAGTCCAGCATTTTTTTACCCATCAGTACTTTTTTTCTGAGCTTTCCAGTTTGGCACTTTGTTTTTTTTTTACAAATGATGCACTGATTGAAGTTTTGTTTTGAACAGATCTGTTTTAATCCTGTAACACAGACATAAGGTGATAAAACGGTCACTTTGCATGTTGCAATTGTTTATAATTAGATATTGCATGTCAATGTGCACCAAGTTTACTACTGTTTATTAACATGTTTTATTTGATAATTTAGGTGATATTTTAATATGAGAGTAGGATTTGAGAGATATTTTAAGTTTATGGTACATTTTCAAATTGAAATACACATCAATATTTTAAATTTTAGTTTATGTAATTTGCATACCAAACCTACATACAATACTTTTAAATAAAAAGTTCTATATTTATTACACTCATTCTTTAAGTCTTATATACAATTTCTACACCTCTCAACCCATGTTAAAATATCCATTTACAACATCATGTGCAGTTCACAGTATACATTTCAAACATAATGAACCAAGAGAAACTGATTTATATTACATGAAATTCATTACATGTCAGATCAACAAACTAGTTTGAACTGCATTATATGAGGCACATAGTTTAAACATTTGCTTACACTTTGTTTTCAAAACTACATGTGAATGACATTTTGGATTCATAGAATAACCTATATTAAAGGCAGCTTTTGATCAATCTGGCTAGTATTTTTAGAAGCAGCTGCATGAAAACCTACAAGTCATTATATGGAAATTGTCAGCATTTGCTAAATGTTAACATGACGTCATAGTGATTGTAATGTTGCAATAAAAGTTATAATATCTATAATGTCGGTGTTGAAGGTTTAGACTGAAATCATCTGTATCACAACTTAACCCTGCTAAGATACTGTTTATAACTTCAGATCCTCAACCTTCAAAACATCTGTGTATCTCTTGGTTTCAGGAATTTTATTATATTAACATAAGAATTGTTAGCATGATTTTCACTGTCTGGTTATATGATGTTGTATGTAAAGTTCACAAGCATGCTATTATTAATTGTTGGTTAAAACAAGTTTACTACAAGACATAATTTAAAATAGTTCTTGGGGTTTTTTTTTCCAGCAACACATGTATATGTACATTCTTTCTGACATTTACCTATCTTTTTTCATTGTCATATTTTAATTGATTACATCAATATTCAGGTAAAGAACCTAAATTTGGTATGCATTGTTCAAACCAAGCAAATACAGTTGTAAAAGAACAGCCAGAAATACTGTAATATCATTTCCTGTTCATCTTATTCTTTGAATTTCTTTAAAAACTTAAAGTTTTTTCATCTTTATTTAGTCACAAAAATATCTCGACAATAAAATGATGATTTTTACAACATATTGAAATTTTTACAGCATTAATATGGCAGCAGCAAGGACCAGAACCATCCTCAAAAGTCTTCAAACAAAGACGAGACGATGAGGCCGCTCTACAGAAAATGAACTTTAATCAGATAGAACTGGAATTCAGAAAGAGGGTAAACACTTCTTTAAGTTACAGTACAGTTTCTGTTAAGATTTAAGTAGTTGTTACAGCACACTTTGCTGACTGGACTTGGGAATTGTTTTCAAAACACCAATTGTTTCAACCCTTTCACCAACAGTTCCCATTTAACCCAGGATTCACATTTCCTCAGGATCAATATACTCATTTTGTATTTTGCACAAAAAGATGTACTTTGAATGAGTTATTTCAGATTGAAAGAATAGTTATACTGGTTTCATATGTTGAAAACCGGGTGAAAAAAGATCAAAATTTATGGATTTTATGAGAATTTAAAGTTTGGAAACATGATTGTTGAAAGATTTGAAGTTGTGGGTAATGAAAAATTTGTCACAAATATTCTTATACCAATCTGATGAAAAAAAGAAATGTTGACATGTTTCACTTAGAAGATAATAATTTCCTTCTTTTAATGTAAAATATCCAAACTTTTTTTCTGGAATATACAATTTTTTCAAAATCTGTGAAATTTGAACATTTTCCACTGAAAATGCCCAAATTTTATTCTTTTTACACGGAACTTATCTGTATATCAATACAGTTTTTTGTTCATTTCTTCCAATATAAAAAACCAAGCGACATATTTTGGTGATATTTACATTTATTATAATCCAGAATTACCAACATTTAGCGAGGAACTACATAATACAGTGATACCTATCTATGACCAAACTTCCATGGGTTTGGTTTACACAGGTTGAATTAGCATTTTTTGTTAAAGCTCTGATCAATCTTGTAATGTATGTATTTGATTTAGCAAGTTTTTTTATGACAGGTTTTATGAATTTTTTACTTTGCTTTACTGATGAATTATTGAACAAAAAAATACAAAATTTCCTAGATAATTGTCTGTTAAATAGCGCTGATCTTCCTTCTTGGTTTGGTGGCTACTTTGCCTACTGTTGATATAGTTTTATTATTCTTTATTTCACAGATGAGAACTAACTACCTAAATCTGAAGAAGATATTTTTATCATTTGACCGACATTTAGATGGATTTATCAGCCTGGATGATCTGAAGTCTATACTGATACAATTCACTATTCCCATGTCAGATCAGCTGTTTACTCAGTTGATGGAAAAGTTAGTATATTTGATACATTTTGCCAGAAACATGTTTCTCCTTACTACATCAAAGTATAAAAAATTACTTGTATCAATAATTAATATATCAAATATCACTGAATTAGCAGACTTAAAAATCGTGCAAATTCATCCAAAAGTGATACATCCTTTAAAGCCAACACCTATTTATTTTATAACGAATCATTTCCAAGTACAGTTCCTGGAAAATACTGCTTGGTCATAGGAAATATTGCCCAGAACATTTACAAAGGTTTGAGTTATCTCCCATGTTGAGAAATTTACAGTTGATTCTTAGTAAAATATATATATATAATTTTTTAAGAATCATTTCGCAGGTACAATTCCTGGAAAAAAATCAATATTTTTTTTTCAAACTGCTAGGTCATAGGAGATATTGCTTAAAACATTTACAAAAGTTTTACTGTAAAACAATGAGTTACCTCCCATGATGGGATATTTACAGTGCATTCTAAGTAAAATATTCCATGACAGACAAATGCAAAACAACCCATGAATTTGCACTAAACTTAATGTTTTTAAGAAAATATCAAATGTAAACAGGTGTAGACTTTTCAAGGTTGTGTCACCGTTTGCATGATTCTTATACAAATTGGTTCCATCCTCGGCTAGATTGAACCAAAGACATTCAAATTGATATTTTCTGCTTCTCCGCTTAGCATGCAGTATTTAAAAGTAAGAGCAAATAATGGTCCCCCAGAGTCAGAATAATGTTTCTTGGTAAATGGCATGTCTTTCTGTGGACTTGCTTTTGCGAACTAGCATGTTAAAAATCCAGCTCAGCATGTCATTCTAGTACAAAATCAAAAAAGGTGCATTCGTCATCACTCATTAATATGCTCTTGTCCTGAATATGCATGAGATATTTGTGGCAGACATTAAGCAACAGTCAATCGGTTAATAAGACTTTGACACACTGCCACATAATGCTGATGAGTTGTCTGATAATGCCTGAACCAATTTTTACAACTGATGTCACTGTTTTACAAAATGCCTCTACTTTATTTATTTTTTTTTTTTTGCTTACATTAACAATGTCTGTCCATTTTATTTAACAGATACTAAGGAGTGACTTCTTTAGAGACAATGGTTTTATGTAAGACATTCTTTACCATATCCACATACAATGTACTATTTATTTTGCAGATGTGGTGTTAGAGGAAGCACAAAAATTTCATGGGAAGCATTCTTAGAGAAATTCCAGGATCCACAAGCTAGTGGAAATGGACAAACCCTGCCAATCAAACCTAATCATAAGTATGTTGTATTCAAGTTGACTACACAAATGATAAATACATTCCATTCATAATCATGCTTAAAAGGTACAGCACAATCATCTCAGATTAAGAAAAGTATAAGATTTACTTATTAAAAGTTTAGCACCATCATCTCAGACTAAAAGCAATACTAAGATGTACATAAGAAAATCAAGTTTTGTCATTGATAATATGTTTTAGTACAAACTAGTTTAACCCTGCCACATGTTGCATGTGCCTGTCCCAAGTCCAGATTTGTGGCCATTAGGTTGTGTTCCTGTTTTATTTTTTCACTGTCTGTGTTATTTTTATTAACATTTGGCCACTTGTGTAACATATACATTTTGTTTTTTAATCTATGCAATTTTGTTGAAGGATTTTTTAACTTTTGTTATCTGCTATGTAAGATGTTGCCTGGTCTCCTTGACTTTTCATATCTATACAAAATCATTTGTCAGTTTTTACATTGTAACAAGGCAAACCCATCTTAAGACCCACCACATTAGTAAGTCTTGAGATCTTTTCTTTGTTCATTTTATTGTCTCTTAAAATTATATTTTTAAAAATTCAGAAAAAAGAAGACACTTTGACCAATATGATATTTTTTAAGTTGTGGATCAATTGAAAAAATAAAAATACACTTAAAACATAATATCAAAGTTCGCATATTCAGCATAGAACATTAGAAGTGTTGAAGTTCCATTAAAGTAAATGATAATACAGTCATTTTTTGTCATTTAAACTTATATATTAAATCCAGTTCAATGAAATCTTACTTAATCAGATATTTCTTTCATAATTAAGTGTAAGATTTCATATGAATTTTACCTGTCGAATCCACAGTGTTAACACTTCTCTAACCTGAACCAAATGCTTGAATCCAAGGGTGTTTATTTGGACATATTCTGTGTTTGCTTAACTCTAGCTACAGTATATCTTGAAAATTTTCTGTTTAATCAGTGATTATAAATGGAGGATTGGAATAAATTACTGAAAATTCTACATACTTAAAACATATTTTACAATGTTTGCCTATGAAAGTATTTTTTTTTATTTATTCAGGTTTTTCCCCATTAGAGAAGGAATGAAAACAGTTGATGTAGAAGATATATGGAAACTGTTATATAAACATGTGCACAATCATTATCCATCATTGAAGCAAGCTTTTCTAGAAATTGATGCAGTATGTATAATATTTATTCAGTATTTTTGTGGGGTCATAGATATTTTACAGTGTAAAGCTATGATTAACAAATAGTTGGATGGAAAATGGAAATTAAGGATCTTTTTGTTACATAGTTTGATATTTTGATAAGCTGTTTGACAGTTTTCTGATAAAGGGAAAACATATTATTTTAGTCTTTAATGAGAAATAACTAGAACAGTCTTGTGGTTAAAAAAGGGCTTCCCCCATGAGAGTGTTTTTATACACTTTTCTTATATTAACATTGATGTTTTATCGTGTAAAAAATCTGAATTTTATGTTTTTTTTAATTTAAGACTAGAAAAGGTCGGGTAACAAGGAAAGAGTTAAGAAACGTAATAGAAAAATTTACTTTCCGTTTGGATGATGAACAGTTTAAACAGTTAATGGTAAAACTGGACCCATATCATACCAATAACATTTCCTATCATCAATTCTTGGAGTTATTTGAGGAAACAGATGATCTTGTGGTAAGATTTAAAAAGTTATATACAGATAAATCATGTGGCTGTCAAGAGTCATTGCCCTATGTGTCCACCCTTTACTTTTGTTTTATTGATAATTGTTGAAGTGGTTCTTGTCTTATATTTACATGAAATATTTGCCTCTAAACATATATCAGACAACTTTATTCTGTTACACCACCATATTATTCTGATTTATTATTTCTCGAATCTTGTCAAAATGATGACTCTCCTTAAAATTTAATATAGATGCATTTCATTTTCACCTTCCACTCCCTCAAATCCCATTTCAGATACAATCTAAGTAAAAAACAGGCTCAGGTTAAAATACTTTTAGTGTAAAGTATATTTTATTGCTATGCATTACAAACATAAAACTCAAAGTTTGTATCATTGATATTGAGACCTATCTATATGTCAAAAATTTTATACATGAAACAACAGCACAGATAGATAACTCATTTGTTAAATATATCATTTGTCAGATTATTGAAAGTTTATTTGATTTCTACAGGAAGGTCATAAATGGTTGAGATCCACCCATAAATTTAATGAAGTATCTAAACCAGCAGTATTAGCATGGGAAACTGTAAGTATTACACTGAAATTCATATTGTCTAACTTAATTATCTTGTGAAGACATACACACATATGCCTGACTGCTATTCCCATGTTGGGAGAATGCCACATTCTCAGTACGTTAAAGATCCCTTTGTAACAACTCGTAATGACTGGTTGATGTTGGCCAGTTGCTTTGGCTAAATTTCCTACCCCAACACAAACTGTCCGAATTTGTTATCCAGTGGCTAGATAATTCCCTGGCCTAACCCCCATTTAACCCCTTTGATTTGTTTGATAACTTGTTCTTGTCCGTCCTGAATATGCATGAAATATGCCGCTGGATGTTAAACAATAATCATATACATATGTATTACTATAGGACTATTCAGACCATTTAAATTAAATATAATTTGTGTTCAGTCCTGTTTACATGTGTCATCAGTACTGATTTTATATTTACTACAAAGCAATTTTACATCTAAAAGATCAATAAAATGCTATAAATACACAGTACAATATCTGCATCTGGTTCTGAAATTTAGATAATTTTAACTCTTATTGCATGATGAAAAAAGTTAGTTCAAGTGTTTAAAACAGCAGAGTTTTAATATTATTGTTACTTGTTTCTTTCAAAATTGACTTTCCCTAAAGAAAGTTAAATGAAATGTTTCTTTACCATATCTTCTAACAAAAATTATTATGAAAATTCCACCTGCTCTTCCTCATATAAGCTTGACAAACAACTTTTTGTATATTTTAAAAGTTTTGATGAACCCTTCTATGTACCCTTTTCTGGTAATTTTTGCATGACATGATATCTAAAGCCTACATGATATTTTCATTTATAGATTGAGGAAATTTTAAGAGAAAAAATAACAGAAAATTGGAAGAATGTGAGTGGTGCAATTATGGACTATGATCATAAACGGGAAGGAAGAATAGCTGCTTCAAAAATGAAGAAAGTTATAGATTTATATGTCTTACCCGTGTCTGATAGTCATTTTGAAAGGTAATTACTGCAGCGTCATATTATCAACAAATACTCTAAATTTATTTATCATATGTACTCTGTAACTTAAAAATGCCTTCAAACAGTTGCTGGCCATTCATCAGTCTCTACTTTACAATTATACCACAGTTGCTCAGTGTGAACAATTAAGTTTCATTATCTCATAGTATGTGAGATTTTATTGAATTTAGCTTGAACCCTGAAAGATTCCCAAGAAGTTTCAGGAACAATGAAAACAACAATACATAGAAAAACAAGCTTACTTAGAGCAGAAGGTATAAAATGTACCATCTCAAAAATGGAATCAGTTCCAATAAATGCTTCAATGAAATTTCTACAATTTGATAAAAGAAATGAGAATTCAGCTTATATTTTGGTTTACTGGCTGACAACCTAATCTCGCCAATACAGCTGTCAAATAAACTGGTCGAAAATTATTTTAAACAGTGTTTGGCAACAAAGGTATTTGTCTTTAAAAATCACTATTTTGCATACTGAAACAAATTTTCATCAAAGAGAACACTGCTGTATGGTGAGATTGGGTACCTTGTGAGATAGGGTTGTCCACCAGCATAGTTATTTTTATTTCAGTATGTTGAGTCGTTGTAAAGATGTTGCAGATGGAAGAGTGAATTATATTGAATTTCTAGAGAATCTTAACGTAGATGTGCGACCTGGTGATTTGATTGGTTTAAGTCATCAGATCCATAATGGTTGTGAC
Organism: Geukensia demissa; assembly: GCA_034783895.1. Lineage (NCBI taxonomy): Eukaryota > Metazoa > Mollusca > Bivalvia > Mytilida > Mytilidae > Geukensia > Geukensia demissa. Next base: position 4,624 of record JARWCS010128364.1, on the reverse strand, counting down.
ATGCGGGAAAACATTCGATTGGGTGATCAAGTCATCAGGTAAGTTATTTATCAGTCATAGGAAATACTGCAGTTTGTATATGAGAATTATAATATATAGATTGAGAAATAGATGTCTAATCTACTAGAAATGATCCAGTGTTACGAATCATATTATACCTTGCATAATATTTCAATCAATTCATTTTTCTCATAAATCAGCATATGACATGTATCTCATTATAGTGACACCATTGAATAGCTCTATTATTTACTGGCAAAAAGCTTCACACATTTGTCTTATCCAGTGATTTTAATTGTGTTATAACCACTGTCAAACAGCTCTTTAAATGTTTGTTTGGTAAAATAAACAATTATGGCCCAGCCCATTGAGTATGGGTATATCCAAAACTGAACCCTATTATTAGTTTACAATTTTGTATACATTTCCTCGGAAGGCTGTAACAACATATTATTCCTCTTTTAATGAAAGTTTAAATAATATAAGCTTTTATATTTCAAACAATGTCATGGTCTGTTGAAAAGGTTATTCCCTGTTTTGTTTGATATTAGAAACAGCCCCTCATGTTTATAGCCAAGGCAAAAAAGTTTCAAAAAATTTTGGATTTGTCTTTCCATGAATCTGTCATAATTTGTTGTTGCTTGAATTGCTTCGTCATTTCTCATCCAGTTCCGATTGAATTTTAATGGTTGATTGTTCTTGGATGAATTCAGATATCAGCAAAATTGGAGAGGGATGATTAATTAAAACATGCCACATTAATAGCTCTTTCATTTCTCATCTGATTCCCTCATATTTAAATATTAGATGATCTTATGAATACTTTGAAGTAGTTTCTAGTTAGGCTCTATTTGGCTAACTTTATATAAACAGTTGTTTACCTGTCAATAAACCACATAATTATTGTACAGTATTAAAGGATAACAACCAATTTCCTTATTTAGACAATACAAAAATGAGAAGAGAGCTAGAAGTAGAACTGGTATGATGACACCAGATGAAGTTATAATTAAACTGAAAGATCGTATGTCACAGCACCAAACACAAATACGTCAATCTTTTCTGTCATTTGATAAAAGTGGAAGAGGAAAAGTTTTTAAAAGGCATTTCAGGGAGGTAAGTTGAAATGTATAATTATACTTTTAAAAGAATATTTTTCAAGATCGTAAGTTTGATTTTTGTATCTTACGGAATATTTGTACATTTTATTTTATAATATTTTTTGTAATGTTGCAAATATAAAAGTCTCTTCTACAATTGAAAGATAAATATGGGTTATGATATTATTATCTTTTTCAGTGCCTACTTCAATTTTTTTAAACAATATAAACATTAGTATTAGTTTCCCAGTTTTTCTATCATTTGTGTAAAGTTATTTCTTCAATTCTGTAGGTATTAGCTAGTTATGGCATGGTGTTGTCTGATGAACATTTCCAAGAACTGACGAAAAAGTTGGGATTTGAGAATGGTTCCCTGTCTTATACAGATTTCATTCAGGCATTTGAGGATCCTCGTATTTTTGGTGTGGGTGAGGATATACAAAGATCAGGAAATCATAGGGTTAATCCAATACGGGGTGATGAGGAAGGAATGACCGCTGAACAAGTGGAAGCTAAACTGAGGAGTAAACTAAGGGAAAACTTTGCTGTAAGTTTATATAAGTATATTTATAACCCCTGCTCTACCTATAGCCCTGTTGACAGGTGATTTGGTAGGTGGGTGTATCAGTTGTGATCATCAGATTGTTTCAATCTAGTTGTATTCAGATTTGAAGTAACTAATCACTGGTCACAGGTTTCACAATTGTTCTTAATTTGATAAAAAATTGGCACATGAATTCTGCTCATTGCTCTGATGTTATTGTTTCAGAATTTACTTTTATTCTTTCAGAATTTAAGAGCAGCCTTTTACAAATTTGATGATGATCACAATGGACTGATTAATAAAGAAAATTTCAGAAGAATATTGGACTCATTTATGTGCATAATGTCTGACAGTGAATTTGAAATCTTGTGTAAAAAACTTGGAATAGGCAAAAGGACAAAAATATCATATGAGGAATTTCTAAAGAGATTTGAAGTGAGAGATACAGCTGAGGGTCATAAATGGTTAAATTCTGTCCACAGGTAAATTATTGTTATCTCAGTAGCTCAGTAGAAATTAAACAGGTCCAAATATGGACTTCAATAATGAACCGGAGTCCATACCATAACTGAAGCTGTAAAAGACAACAAAATGTGAAACTATCTGCTGTAGATACATGTAGGAGTCAGCTAATGTTCAGTGATTTAACAGTAAAAGAATGACTTATTTTCCTCTTGTGAATTTACACTGTATGATTGTTTTTAACTTTAGTGAAAGGGCCTAAAAATGCAACACCATCATCAAATTTTCACAATATTTTAGATGCATCATTAAATATTACGTAAAGGTATATTCCCTATTGCATACTTTTATGTAGACTGGCACTTAGATGTTAAAAGTATTGTTGAATGCTTTGTTCAAATAATAATGTATTTTACAGATGGAATGAAACATTGCCTACTCCTGAATACACTGCAGAAAATGCATTTGAAGCCTTACGGGAAAAAGTTCATTTACAATGGAGAGATATTGCTAAGGTAAGTAAATGTATCTACTCTTTTACAATTTTTGCAGTAAGATATAAAATAAATGAACTTAAAAAGAAATGAATTTTGTTTTATTTTTATAAAAAAAATCATATCTCCTCTTACTTATTTTGTTGTTCCCTTTTCTGGGAAAGGAGGGGATCACGATTATCATATTCTAGGAGGTACTTTTATAAATTACCACACCACACATAAATTTATAACAATTTTTTCATATACTCCTGTAGAGAGATTTCCAGTTATTACAAAATACAGTGCCTCACAATCTGTAAATTTATTTCAGCACTTGCCACACTTTCCAGATATTTATAAAAAAAATTTACAAATTTATTTTATTGTTAACATAGCACTGTGGTGCTGAAGGAGGTTCTGTATCTAAGATTCCAAAAAATAATAATGAAATCGATACACAGATTTTTGAATTGTCATTTTGAATGTAAAAAATACTAAGGAAATGAAGTATCATAGTAATATATAGCAATATAGTATCATTGCTCTGAAACTGCTTAGAAACATTTATGCAATGTTCTTCATAAAGTTTTCTTAGTTTTTCTTGATCAGACGAAAAACCTGGCCGCCATATGTGATTCTTGTTTCTGATTGGCTGAAACGTTAAAATATAAGGTTTGAAAATAATTCTCAAGTAATGGAATCTCTTGCAGATATTTTAAGCGACTTGACAGCTATGGTCAACACCAGTATGTTATTGAAGCTTGTTGCTGCTGGACTCCAGGAAATAATTTTGATTTTTAGTTGTTTCATTTTGATAAATTTTAGCTTTTTTTCAGGCATTTATGACAGTTGATTCAAGTGGTAAAGGTGTTGTGACCCGACGAGACCTCAGAGAATTATTATTTAGATTTGTTTTACCCATGGGACCTGAAGAGTTTAAAAAGTTGTGGAAAATGTAAGTTTTCATTGCATTGCTTTCTATTGATATTGAGGAGTGTTCTCTTTACAAGATTAAAATTATTACCCACCTACCAAGATCTCTAATGTTAATAAAATAGAAATAATAAATCAATTATTTTTTTAAAATCTTTATCTTTTAAACTGCTGTTTGAATTGGAAGCAAACTTTACATAATTGTCTTCTGGTGGTTCCCATCTCAAAGTTTATCTTGAATATTCACTGACTAAGATGTATAACACAGCCAAACATAGATTAACATGGTATTTTACTGCAGGCATGATTCTTTTTGTTTTAAAAACGGAATTCTGTTTTTTTTTAAGGCAGGATTTTTTCACTGTATTGTTTTTTTTATATACAAAATATGGCTTCCAGTTACCGATTTCTGTTTGTTTCTACACTTGTAAAATCATGTTTGCTACTGGAATTTCACTAAAAAATCTTCACCTGAAACTTGTGAGCCAGTTGGAAGCAAACCTTGATGGAAAATCCCTTAGATGGTCCGCTCCAAAATCTATAACCTGCATTCCACAACCAACATAGAACTCTTCGAGAAATCCATGTAAAAATCCTGATCCATTTTTAAACCAGCTTTGGTGGAATGGTCCTTAGATGGTCATCTACCAAATATTATCCAGCATCTCTATCAACCTACCAATATTATTGCCACAGATAAACTTAGTTTAACATGGGATCCAATGATATATTCACTAAAAAAATCTTGTTTGAAAACTGCTTAATATAGAAAAAGAAGATGTGGCATGATTGTCTATAAGTCAGCCATCCAAAACATGTAAATTTCCAACATCTACAGGTTGCCTTAAAGTCTTCAGTTGGAACCAAATTTTGATGAAATGGTCCTCTACCAAAGATTTGTTCAGCATTTCTTTCTGGCCAAAAACCCTGACTTTGCACCAAACTGTTTGAGATGTACTCTGACAGAAATAATTATGCCCCCGCCTTTAGGCGTCGGGGGCATTAAGTTTTACCCCTGTACGTATGTACGTTCGTACGTCCGTCAATTTTCGTCAAAGATTTCTCCGCTTGTGTATGTTGGATTGATTTGATATTTGGTCTGAAGCATT
>JARWCS010128254.1:0-13954 GCA_034783895.1 Geukensia demissa | reverse complement strand
AAAGGGAAATAATCCCAACTCAGGTAAGAAATTTTTGTAAATTCAAAATTTATTTTAATTTTTTTTTTTTTTTTTTTTTTTTTTTTTTTTAACTGACAACTTTATAGTTGTATGTTCACTTATTCATATCAAAACATTAAACATACTCTAATTCAATTGTTTGTACTTTTTAGTACATTAAAATTTGTTTAAACTATTAAACATACTCAACAACAAACTTCAACAAACAATTGAATTCAAATTTAATCTAATAGATTTTCATTTGAACATGTATATAAAAAAAAACTTTTCTAAATTAACATTTTACTTGTATTAATTCTCGACTGAGTTTCTATTTTCAGCCGGAAGACCCGAAGGTAACAGATCACTCAAGTACAGTACAGCTGAACCTGACTTTCCTTCACTAAGAATCGACACAGGCAAAACCAAACAGCAAATTATAAGGAAAAATACAAAAAAAACCCAAAAAAAAAACTGATAAACAACTATCAACATACAAAATTTCATTTATGTTAACTTGTACAAAATATATCTAGGACCTCAGGGCCTTTTCAACTGTGAGCACCCATTTTGTAATATTTTGGCCCCTGTAAGGTTTCAATTTATCATGGTTCACTACCCTTTTGGTCCCATTACTATCCAACTGAATTTCATAATTGATAGCATTAAGTTTTCTGGTTACTATAAAAGGTCAAATGTACAATGGTTGTAATTTGGGACTAACACCCTCCTTGCGGACCTCATTTAAATACCAAACTTTGTCCGTGACTTTATATTGAATCAAATTTGCTTTAATGTCATAGACATTTTTGCGTCGCTTAGCGCTTGCAATCAAATGTTTTCTAGCCACATTGTGGGCCTTTTCTAATGTGTTTCTCAAGTTCTGGGCATGTTCACCCGGTTTCACATTGCCTGTCTGATTAACATCAGAAATTCCATGAACAATTTCAATGGGTAATCTAACTTCTCTTCCTAACATTAACAAATTAGGCGTTAATCCTGTGGACTCATTTGGGGTGGACCGATAGGCTTCAGCTAAACAACCAAGATTTAAATCCCAATTAGTTTGTTCACCACATAAAAACGACTTGATCATGGCAATAAGACTTCTATTAAACCTTTCGGTTTGGCCATTGCACTTAGGGTTTCTGGCACTAGTTCGAGTTTTCTTAATTTCTAGCATGGAACATAGCTCTTTGAAAATTTCACTCTCAAAATTGCGACCTTGGTCGGAATGTAGGGTCAAGGGGGTTCCGAAACGACAAATTACATCATTCATGATGAAATGTGCGCAAGTAGTTGCGGTTTGATCAGGAATGGGAAAAATTTCCACCCATTTTGTGAACCTATCTGTCACGGTTAAAATATATTTGTTATCTCTTGGGGTTAGGGGAAGGGGACCAAGAACATCTGTCATAAGATGATCCCAACTTCCTCCAGTTGGCATTGTGCCAAGGGGTGCTCTAGGTGCCTTGGCTAAGGGTTTATTTGCCTCACAAATATCACACTGGGATATCCAGATAGTAATATCCTCTTTCATTTCAAACCAATAAAATTTCTGTAAAATCTTTTCTTTGGTCTTTTTAATACCCAGATGACCTGAGGTAACTGAGTCGTGCATGTGGAACATGACCTTGTCTTTCATACTTGAAGGTGCCAGTAATTGAAAATAATGACCTGTATTGTCACGTTTCGTGAACTCTCTAAACAAAACGCCATCTTGAATGACCAATGAGTCCCATAATAACCAATAATGTCTAGTGGCTGGGCTACATGTAGCTATTTCTTGCCAAGATGGTTTCTGATTATTAATTTTCCCTTTATAAATTGGGCTAATGTTTTGGTCTTGCAATTGCAGACTCTTTAAGTCATCTTTTTGGAGACCTAAACCCCATTCTTTCCATTGATTTTCAATTTTTGTCTGTTGTCGGGCCTTGATTACTCTTAGACCACCAACAGGTTTATCTTCAAATTTAGGGGCATTTTTCATGGAACTCATCATATCTTGAGCCCTTTTTGTGCACTTTTTGCAAGGACCACATTTCAGGTATTCCATATTGTCTACTTCAGAGCAATCACAATCTCTGGGATTTTCACATTTAGATAATGCATCAGCATTTTGATTTTTCGAACCCGACCTATATGTAATAGTTAAGTCAAACTGGGATAAAATCTCAATCCAACGGGCTATGCGCCCTTTTGGTTCTTTCAAGCTAAATAACCAAATAATATTTTGATGATCTGTCGTTACAGTAAATTTACGCCCGAGTAGGTATTGTCGGTAATATTCTACAAAATAGCGAACTGCTAAAAGTTCCTTATCAGTAACACAATAATTGCGTTCTGCTTTATTGAGTGTTCGACTTCCATAAGCGATCACTTTCATCTGTCCATTCTGGACTTGACTTAGGACTCCGCCAATAGAGTAATTTGAGGCGTCTGTGTCAAGATAATATTCCCCTTCATCTTGAGGGTATGCCATAATTTCAGGACTTATAAAAGCTTGTTTTAAACTGTCGAATGCCGTCTGGCACTCATCTGTCCAAATAAAGGTCTTAGACTTTTTGGTAAGCTCGGTAAGAGGTCTTACTAACAATGCAAAATCTTTTATGTAACGACGGTAGTAACTACCGAGGCCTAGTATTCGTCTCACTTCTGTGACATTTTTGGGTTCAGGCCATGACAGAATTTTTGCAACATTGTCTGGATTAGGCTTCACACCTTGCCCCGAGACAACATGTCCAAGAAATGTAACCTCTGACTGAAAGATTTTACATTTTTCGGGCTTGAGCTTTAGCCCTGCTTCTGATATCCTTTCAAGGACTTCTATCAGTCGCGACTCGTGATTTTCAAAATTGGACCCAAAAGTGATAATATCGTCAAGGTAGACCAAACACGTTTGCCATTGTAGGCCATTTAAAACAAGCTCAACCAATCGTTGGCAAGTTGCAGGTCCATTAGTTAACCCCATTGGGAGAGTCAAATATTCATAAAGACCATATTTGGTCACGAATGCGGTCTTTGGTATATCAGAGGGCTTGACCGGTATTTGATGAAAACCGCTGGTTAAATCGAATGTTGAAAATAAAGTTGAGCCGCGAAGCGTATCTAAACAGTCCTGTATTCGTGGCAATGCGTAAGCATCAGAAATAGTTAATTTATTAACGGCGCGAAAATCACAGCAGGGGCGTAACTTTCCAGATTTTTTTACGACTAATACAAGCGGACTTGCCCACGGGCTTTTACTTTTCTGTATTATACCTTGACTTAAGAGTTGATCAACTAATTTCTTTTCTTCACCCTCAAAGGCCAAGGGGACCCTTCTGGGTGGTTGTTTTACCGGTTTGGCATCACCAGTGTCTATACTATGTTCTACTAGGTGGGTCAAACCCAAATCAAAGTCATCTTTGGAAAAGGTATTTGAAAAACGGTTTAAAAGTTTGGCTATAGAAGCCTGTTCCTCAACAGAGCGACCCTGCGCCGCATCTTTGAACATGTCAACTAAGTGGTCAGGGACAGTCAGGGTTTCACTGTCAACTTTTACGTTTCTGTTAATATCTTTATCAGATTTTGATTCACTCGACTCATTTGAATCTTCACTAGGTATCAAAACTATTGGCTCTGCTGTCAATTTTTCAGCTTGGCCTAATACTGTGTTCTGGTACAATTTATATTCCTCATCAAAAGGATTCATAACTCTCACTATATCAGTGACATTTCTTTCTATATTGACAACCGTAGGTGCCATTAAAATGGGGAGTTTCTGAAGTTCAGAATCGGTTGATTCCAAAACAAAATCATGGGACTTCATTAAATAATCATTATCAAATTTATCAACAAAAACATGAACAAGCATTTCAGATCTAGGAGGTATAACAAAATGATCAGCTGCCCTTATCTTTCTTATTTGATTGGGAATGCCAATCTGGGTGCAGGGGATGGTGGTAGTACCCAGGGACAAAATTCCGTCATTTAAACTCAAATTTGCTGGGCCCCATTCAGCCTTCATTAGAACGTCTAGCCCCAATAATGCCTCATCTTCAATATTTGCAACTATTAAATCTAACTCAAAACATAAATCTCCTAACTCTATCTCAAATTTGCCTTTCCCTAACTCTTTTAAGGGAGTGCCATCAGCACGGCTCAATGTATTTGATTTTTCTAATTTGGGTCTTTTCGATAAAGGAACTTGCAGGTAGGTTTTACTCGACAGTACTGTACGAGCCGCCCCAGTATCAACAGTAAAGTTTACAACTTTTCCTTGTATCTTGCCCTCAATATAAACTCCATCACTTTGGAGTATTTGACGTCCAATTAATTCTGGACAAGTTGACTTGGTATTTGAACAATTTTCCTTCTTGGCCGTGGAAGTACTTTGTATGTTATCTAAACCATTATCAACTACTGAATTGGGTACAGGACTTTTATTCTCAATATCAGGAGAGTCCTGGTAAGTAAAAGCTGCCTTCACATTCATGGAATTGCTAAAACTTGTACCCAATAAATTAATAGCTGCCTTCTCATTAACGGAATTGCTAGACTCTTTACCCGGTAAACTGCTAGCTGCCTTCTCGTTAAAGGAATTGCTAGAACATTTTTCCACTAAATTACTAACTGCCTTCTCATTAACGGAATTGCTAGTGTCAACTTCAACTAAACTTAAACTACTAGTTTTCTCTTTCTCAGGAGCACTTGTCTGAACTGAAGATTCAACAAAAGGTATACTTTTCTTTTCAGTAACTGATGGGTTAATTTCAACTAAATTTTCAACTAAAGGGTTAATTTCCATCCCATTTACAGTAGGTCCACTAAAACCATCAATAGAATTCAAATTATTGTCCCCTGGGGCACCCTTGACCCCCCTTACCTCAAATTGACCATTTCCAATCAAAGTTTGGGTCAGCTCTCGGTCAACAGAGTTGGCCCTTTCTAGTTTAACGAAATACCCACTTGTCCCCCTTTAATTCCTGAGGGACCCCCTTGTTGGGTTTTCTGAGTTTGAGACTGAAACTTTGAGTCTTGCCGTCTATTTGGATTATGCATGCAATCCCGGCATAATGTTGTGGTTGTCCACAAAAATAGCAAAGAAAATTTTGCTTTGCATTTTGGTTCTGGCCACTAGCACCATTTCTGTGCTGGTAATTGTTATAATATTGGCCTTGGTATTCATAGTTTGATCTTTGACCATTATAGGAGGGACCTGAATTTCTTCCCTTATGATAATCAGACTTTCCGTCTTTATTATCTTGATTTTGAGAATACATATTTTTAAATATGTCCTTAATTTGCTCTATTTGTGACTGGTCTAAGCCTGTCTTTGCATCTATCTCTTTAACAGGTGTGTTCTGGTTATTATCTATAGGCTTTTTGCCATTAATTTTACCAGTTTTCCAATAAGGTTTCTGGTTACTTTGATTAGGATTATCTCCCTTGACTTGCCTTATTTGTTTCTTATACCTCCCCCCTGTTTGCTCTTCAACTGGGCCAGTTGTCGTCTCTAAATAAGTGACAACTTCTTGGACTGCCTCTTCTATGGTTGAAGGGTCCTTATGAAGTTCCAGATAAACCCTTGTTTTCTGGTCACTTAACCCCATTAAAAACCTTTGAAGTAAGTCTTCTTGACGTATTTTCATTTCTCTGCTTGTATAAGCTTTGTCATAAAGCCGTTTTAATTCGGCTGCATAGGACTCAATGGTTTCACCAGATTTCTGGCTTCGCCGATTAAACAAAACCCTGTAATTTTTCTTGGTTTCAAAAACCCCAAAACGGTTTTGTAGCTCTTTAGTTACCTTCTGGTAGCTATATAAAGTATTAGGAGGTAGCTGATCGAACACAAAATCACCTGCTACCCCTTGCATGCGAGGAAGTAATTCACCCAATTTTGTATCATTATCCCATCGACTTAAATGGGCAACTGCTTCAAAACGATGGTGCCAAACCTCCCATTTTTCTTTCCCTGTATATGCGGGTAGCTTAAAACTATGGGAAAGTTTGGATTCAGACCTGTGAGTAGCTATTTTACTTGTAACAATGCTATCATCATCTGACTCTTCTGAGCTTTCAGAGCTTGAGTCATAATCATTGTCATTAGGTAGAGCAAACCTATTTTTGGTTAATTTTGTATTACTTTGAGTATTTCGAGACCGAATATGGGATTTCTTTTTAGGCCTCCCCCAATTTAGCTCAATATCTGAATTTGGGAGTGATCTTTCTGACCTTGCATGTTTAGGCGTATCTGCCATTTTATCTTGACTTTGGCTTTTAAAAGCATTTTGTATGGCCGTAACTAATTGGCCTGTCATCTCATTGAAAGCCCCCTTTATCATTCCATAGAGCCCTGATGTGTCACCTTGCGCAGCAGTTTCAGGGTTATGTACAATCTTATCAGATTCGATATCAACCTGTTCACCATGTCTTTTCCTTAAGAGTCGCATGCTGCTTCTAGGATGTGGGCTATGTTCAAATTCCAAGCTTCTGCTTACACTGGGTGGGGTGGCATGGACCTCTGCTGTATGCAAAATTGTGCCCTCACTAGCTTCTTGCTCAATGTCAGAATTATCAGTTTGTATGGGGACCCCCTCAACGTCTTCAAAATTATCAGTATCTTCTGTCTCAGTATCTATACCCTTTGGTGGGGGTTGTGGCTTCTTTTTAACCATTTTTAAAAAAAAAAAAAGGTTCGTATCACTGGAATTTATTTTTAAAAAAATAAATCCCGCCGAGGATGCCAAAATCTGTAGCGTGCTAGGGGGTAAATGATCAAGAAAAAGGGGAACCACCACTCTCAGAGCCTCGAGACAGAATCCCAGAAGTTACTGAATTAAAAAAAAACCAAGAAAACCAACAACACAAATCTAAACCTATCAAATGAAAACACCTGACTACTTAACTAGCTGTACTGAGATTGAATGACCTGAGAGGAACGACGAATGCAAAGTAATGGCAGTTTAGTAGCTAACTAGTACTGCATTTTTCTATCTTCACTTTCTAGTGAATTTTCAGTTTACTCTTTGGTTTTACTCATGTGTGACCCAGACCATATAGTTTCATGAATACTGGTCAAATGTTTAACCTTGTTTAATGTGTACACTCAATCATTCAAGTTTCAATAACAGAATTACGTATATGTATGACAGCTAGTTGATTCTTGTTTTTCTGAGTTATCAAGATTCGTGTAAGTTCAAATACTTTATTATTTGTGAGCAAAATATGATGTTCAAACACAATGATGTACAGTTTACATGCTAAACAAGTATACTAAGTCTTAAAATCTAAAGCTGAGACATGATGGAAAAATTACTTATAATGGTCCAAAAATACGTATTCTATTTCAGAAAATCTAAGCCAAAGCTATATTTAACTAATAAAATTATTTATCACCAAAACTGTCTTGAATTATTAACTCTTGGTTAATTTAGAGGTGGGTTTTTACCCTAAAATGGTTTTAGACTATTAAACGGGGTTTTTACCCAAAATTGGTTTTAGACTAAACCCCCACTGAGCTTTATCAAAGAAAATAAACATTCTTTGGTGTACATGTCTCCCTACGAAAGCTACATACAATTTGAGCAAACTAACTTGTACATGTAGAGAACCTTAAACTAACGGAGATATTCCGTATATAATTCTTTACATATCATAATTTTGTATCTGACAGTGTTCTATTGGTAAAACTAGTGTCTATTGATAATGAGTGTTTTCACGGGCTGTAAAGTTTCTATTTTCTCAATTCGAAATCGTATTAGAACTTCAGTTCTTTAACTGGTTATTAAAGTGTTTCTTTCAAGAACTATACTTTATTTTGAGTACCAGACATTTCGAAATGGTTTTCAATGCTTAGTTTAAAACTTTCAAGTTTCTAGCATTTTTGTATGAAGTTTTGTCAATAGAGACAATTTTTAATTACTATAGATAAGTGGTCTTACTTTGAAGTAGCTTTGCTTTCTATAGGGGTACCGTCTTCGTCAATGACCGCTGTCGAAATGACAAGCGCGATTTTTATAATAGCCCGCCGTGAACACTTTACACATTGAACACCTATTTTAACCCAATAGAATTTCAAGAATATTTGACAGTGCATTTTATTACCCAATGGGACATTTCCGAACAGTGTGCACTGTTTCAACTAATGACATTTCACTGTGCATATGCTTGACCAATAGAATACTTTGTGCACTGAGTGCATATTGTGCATAAATCAGTACAGAAAAGTTATTAAGTAAAATAAGGCAATAATAATACATTACAATCAAATTCTAAAATAGATAATATTTGACAACAATTTTTAATTCAATATATTCCATAATTCCTAAATATCATGTGTCGTCTCTTAAATAAAACTTTTACTTATTTTATACTGATCCATAGCTATAAATAATTCAACCAATCAGATTGCAGAATTCACTGAACAACAATGGCGAACAGCGACAACAACGAAGTGTACGAAGTCATCAACTATCGAAAAATTTACCAACTGGGTCGCCTTAAGGGCACTTAAAAGTAAATTCTAGTAATATTTTAGGTCCCTAGAAATGATTCATTCACCCAAAAGCAAGTGACAAGTTTTAGATTTCTCAAAATTGCCAAAGGTAGCGATCGTTGCTACGAAAATGAAAGTAGATAAAAAAAAAAATGACACATGGTCCTAGCATACGAAATCATTGCAAAACTCACATAATAACATCAAACATCAATCAAAACAATATTTTAAACAGCATGAATATATTAATAACATGGATGAGGACACAAATCGGGTTTTCTAACTTTTGAGCCCAGAATTAGAAATCAAACAAATAAAAGCTGTCAAAAACCCTCATGTGTATAACATGTACATGTATGAATTATGGTTGTTCACATCACACGGTTGGGCTTACTTAGCTAACAACTACCCAACAAATAGCGACCTAGCAAAACTCGCACAATAAGTCCTTTGTTACTTAAAAAAAATATAAGGGGTTGGGGCATGCTACATTTTATCCCCCCTGTTATAATTTGTGTCCCCACAAATTCATTTCAACACGAGTATTATCACATAAATGACTAGATAATTCAATAGCACTATTACATTAAAAAAAACATTGTCCTTATGTCTAAGTAAAATTTAAATGTAACCTATTAACAGACATTTCTTACTTCAGATGGATTTAAAGTAGTTTTATTGCAGCCAACAGTTCCTGTGATGCTTAAGATGAGATAAAAAGATTATAAAAGGTATACCAGGTAATATTTTAAGGTGGTATTCAGGTGATAGTCTAAAACAATTGACTTCAGTCAAGTTTCAAAGGCAATAACTCTTTGAATTCTTTCACAAAGAGTAAATGGTAACACTAACTACCAACTATTAATAATTGGTGTAAAAGTATGAACTTAAATTTTCTTCTCCCGATCAATTTATGATCTAATGAAAATTCAAGATTTATGATTTTCCATAATTTTCTTATACTTTCAAGTAATATGGAATATTTAATATATGTTATACCTTTTAAGGTAAATTACCGGTAAGACAGATTTCACCCAGTTTAAAAAATTATCAACTACCAAGAAAGACCATATTTTTTCTCCACCTACTAAAAATGTAAAGGATTAACCTTAAAAAATACTTTTGAAATTTAAGGAAAAAAAATATATATATTATTTTACCATGATATTTCTATTACACAATTATCCAAAAATTAACTAACAATAATAAGAATTGTTACAGAATTGAAATACCAAAATTTAGGTCCAAATAGTCTGGTTCTTTACAGGGGTAGCTGATCGGGCAGGTTCTGGATCTTTTTCTCCATACAAGTCATTTTCTGTTCAATTGTGGATAACCGAGTGTTCATAGTATTAAACGACTCCTGGGTAAATTCCTTCAATTCAGTAATTACGGCTAGGATCTTCTTGAAGTTGCCATTACAGGCCCCGGATGCAGATGATACCGGCGTACTTTCTGGAACGGACGGTGCAGGTGGAGTTAAAGGTATGTGCTTCCATTCGGCAGCTGGATGGTTGAGATCTACCGGGATGGATGACTCTAACAGTTGGTATCGGAGATCTTCCTCCACAGTGCCATCCTCCTTCCTAGATGGTGCTACGATGGGAGACTGTGGAGGAGTCACTACTTGTGAGGCTGGTGAAAGAAGACGATCATCTGAGCTGATAATTGCTACGGATTCCAGGGAAGCGACTGTTTTAGGAGGTGGTGAAAATCGGTTCAAAGGTGGCATCATCTTGGGAACTTCGGATCCACTGGAAAAGTCAATTAACGAAGTAAACGGTATGATAATGGTGAGGGAGACATCGGTATCAGAACTTTACATAGGTGTATAGTTAACAGATGGCTGGCTTGTAGACGGTACAGTGGTCGGAACGGAAGATACAGTGGACGGAACAGAAGGCAAATATAGAACATCTTCCACTGAGGACATATGGAAAGCTGGTAACGGGCGTGGTGCAATCTGACGATAAGATGGGCCATAGAAACTTAGGTCCATTGCAATTATTTTTAAATCCATAAACACACTTTATAAACGGTGTACAGTGTCTTCGTATATTTGAACATTTCTAATGTAAACAATAACCATATGATAACACGGCACGCATAATTTAACGACAATTTGACAATTTTTGTCATCAAAGTAGAAATAAAGTATGTAAAATAAAATGATTATTTTCTAATTTGATGATAAAAATACCGAATGAACGTAAAAAGATGCGTGCCTTGTTATTGTTTACATTTGAAGGGTTCAAATATACGAAGACACAGTACACCGTTTACATAGGGTGATAAAGTGTACTTATATGTTGAACTAAGTTTGATTTTGTCTGCCATCTCTTTGTTTATAGTCATGATAAACACTGTGTATCTGAAAAAAACATTTCTGCCAATCACAGCCTCTAATGGCTAATCCATCAGAGTTACTTTGTTCCACTTGAGCCACGTACAAATTAGTTCAGTAATTCATATATACAAAAAACTATGAAGAGTTGAATGATCTGACAGCACTAAAAATAAAAATTATGAAAGAACTTTAAGCCTAAAGATAGTTTTGGAAAAAAGAATTCGAACATACCAAAGGGGCAAACAGAATATGGTACCTGTGGTATTTCAACATGGCTGCCAAGTCTATCTTAGTTTAATATAGAACATTGTGAATTTTTCAGTCAGGTCTGCTTGTATTGTCAGATTTAATATTTTGCATTTATTATATATAAACTTTCCTTGCATTGTATGATCCTCAATTAAAATTTTAGTGCTAATCAGGCATGTGGGGACTGGACTTAGTTTTACAAAGGACCCTTTGTGAATTTTACTTGAAGTATACTTGTTGGTATCTCTTATCTTTTGCATAAATAAATCTTCTTTTGATTGTTCTCTACAAACAATTGTTATCTTTGTGCTGACAAAAACTAAATATGATTACACTCCCTATTTCATATTCAATACCAATGTCTTCCATCTTCTTCAAAGATTTTAATATTGGTTTAGTGAACAGACATATAAATGGTTATGTTTCACCGAACCATAAACCACACAAAATCATATTTTCCTTCAACATTCTCTGCTTGTATGGCAATTCATTAATAACCAAATAAAAAGGCCACAGGAAAAACTTTGAGCTTTTGAAAACTGGTATTCCATCTGTATTCCATGTGAATGAGACATTGTACGGGAATTCTTGAGATAACGGTCCACCAGGTGCATATAATTTTTTATACATATTACCATCATATATATCTTCCATGCTGTTACTGTTCTGTTTTTTTCTATTGAATCTTTCTTTAATGAGGGATAAAGTATTACATCGCTTCAATATATTGAGCAACTGTTTCTCAATTGGTATTTCTATAAAATAGTCTTTACTCTTTGGATCTTTTAGACTTGCACTACAATTATCTTTAGGACAGAATTCCTCATTACCATTTATGTCTGACATACAGCTTGTGCAATAAAAATGTTTTTCAGTGGCGATTCAATATTTGCAAAATATTTATTAAACATGTGGATACTTGCCAAACCTGGATGTGGGTGTAAACAATGAAGACTTATCAATGTTAGCATATCCGAGAACTGAGCTCCACTAGTTGTATGACACACTTTGTACAATATTATTAACATCATGCTTGTATTTACTGTTATAGGATGTCCAGGATATATTGGCGTGTCTACGTCAACATTAGTTTCCTTAGTCATGTTATCATCAGGAGTCGAGTCTTCAAACAGATCTTCATTTGAAGCATAATTAATGAGGCTTTCCCATTTTCATCAGAAATGATGTCGCTTTCAATTTCAGGATTGTTAATTTCTACTAAATTTGAATAATATGAATCCTCCACAATCTGGTTTATTATCTCCAAAAAATGTTCCCTTGGTAGATTTGCTCCTTGATTTGAATCGTCTGATATGTCCAAATCATTATATACTGTTTGATTATTTTCGGAAATGTCTGTTCTTTCAGTTTCCTTTTGAAATATGTCCTCTGTAGGTGCATTACCATCATTAAAGAATTGTTCATCTGCGTCATTTGATTGTTCATGAATGATGATTGATGAATTGTGACTTTGACATTTTTTCTTTTCAGGTTCACTCTTTGAAGTGCTCAGACTGTAAACATTTGGCCTAACTCTACCAAGTTTATCAACTTTCCTATGTGAGCTTATTTTCTCTTCTGTAAATAAAAGAAAATATATACTTAATATACAGGTCTTAATTTACTCTTACAAAATTGCTATAAATTTTATTGTAATATATAAAACTTGAACCCTGATACTGAAATCAGTCATTATGTAAATTCATACATGTATATAATAATATATTATATATTTTATAAATTTAGGGTTTGTCGTCTTTTTTTTTCAAAACGGGAGGAAGTTCACCGCACTAAATGTAAATGTCAAATTGATAACGGTAGCATCTCCAGCAAATATCTGTGACATGTTTTTTTTTTTGTTATGCGGTGCATTCGTCCTCTATACAGTAAGTTACACTTGCCTCATATTAATTAAAGATTTAAAGTTAAACTTGTCTCAGAATAACAGAGAAAGGCTAAAATAAAAATTTAGAATATGCCAGCGAAGCTGGTATTTATGGTATAAGGATTTAAATCTTTAGTACAATGGTTGGATCTGAAAAATTTCTTGAAAGCGGAAGCGGAAATAAAAACACAATTTCCACGCTTGCGCAAAAATAAAAAGAGAACGCAATCTGGACCGCTTAAGTTTTATTCCGGGTTTTGCTTTAAGTAACTAAAAGTACAAAGAAAATGATCTTCGCTGGCATTTCAGGTAGCACCTGTTTCATATTATATTTGGCATTTTTCAGTTGTGCCCCAGCTTCTCATTTTTAAAATCTCACCATACACTTACCGAGCGCGAGGACCCCGTATGATATTGTGTGTGTTAATTTGCCCTGTTGTAGCCGGTGAATGTTGTTTTGTTAATAAATATTTTGCCTTTGTTTACATTTCCTTATATACCTTTTGATTCTGAGATGTCTATCAAGCCAAATCCTTCATCATTCGTCGGACTTGCCATTTTGATTTTTACCGGAAGCGTAAATTGTAACTATCAGATTAACATGCAAAACGAATTTTTCACAATTCAAACTTTTTTATGATTTACATTGAACAATGAACATTGATTATGATTGATAAAAATAATTCAAAATATGCACGCGCAGCATATAATATGAGTGTCTTTAAAAATACGTTAACCGTTAGAAATGTTAGTTTCGTTTTGCCTATAAGTTGGTTTTTTTAATTCGCCAAAATTTGAGGTGGGCAAGTGCGAGTTTTAAAATCGAGCGGTAAGATAATCAGATAATTAGAAAATATAGAATTCACGAAGAATTATTAGCCAAAAATGACAGAAAAAAGAAGAACTGCGTTGCCAAGAAGATTTTTGGTAGATGACTCTCGTAAGTAGGGACTCTGTAGGAACGTCCCGTTAAGAACGTCATATCTGCCGTAAT
>JARWCS010128147.1:0-14786 GCA_034783895.1 Geukensia demissa | reverse complement strand
ATGTAAAATAGCATATATTCTTTTGTCACATGAATTATTTTGTGTTAAAATTATTCTAAGGTCAGAAGTATAAATTTGAAATAAAAAAATATTACAAAGTTGTAAGTTGCATAAATTAACCCTAAAAAGTTTTTAAAATGTGAAAAAAATCTTGTTCAAAAATTAGATTGAGCAAGAGACATGTACAGGTCTCTGCATTGAGCATTACATTGTTGCTGTTACTAGGTCGGGACTATCATAATGGAATGTATCATAGCATATTGTTTTAACATATAAATTTATACCATAAATTTTGCCAGATAGAATCGTGATTGCAGATATCGTATTCTGAAAATTATCTGGATTGAACAATGCATCTTATCATGTTATTTTTTTAAAATCCTGTCGGGTTCAAACGACAGACATTCATCAATAATTTGACTATTTTTCTTTAATACATGTATGCTCAAAACAACGCCAGAAACACATTTAATACCTCCGTTTATTGTGCTTCTTAGGCAATGATTCACCTGTTGCCTTAATCATAAAAGAATGCTACGTAAATACAAGCAATGAATAAACAATAGATTTTGCAAAGTTTTATCGCTACCCTTGTGGCGACATCGCTGCTGGTAGAAATGATACAAAATATCAACCATGTAGTTCTGTAGTTCTGATGATAAGTTTACATCCTTTCTCTTTGTATGTATAAATAAGTCAATAAATGAAATGTAATAAACTATTTTGCTGGTTCGCAGGTATCCTTTCGTGAACATGTTTTCTGTTTCACGATTAGTTTTGGCGCATTGTTGCACAACTGATTTTTTGTCTTTGCAAGTCCTTTGATATCACATGTATCACACGACCCGCCTTACTGGTGATATTAATGATACTATTGTTTTCTTATATTGCTGAAGTCATAAAGCTCTATGGGAGTTATCTGAAGTTTCAATGTATCCTAAGATGGATTTGGTTTAGCGATTTGTTTTTGATAATAATTTTGCTAATCGTTTTGTTTTGTCCTTTACCAGTACTGAGGAATTTAAAAAAAAAAGATTTTTTAATAAGAGCTCTTATAACAAAGCGCAAAATTGGTACAAGGCTACTAAAGATTTCCAAATAAACCATAAAACATCGGACTTATTAAAACATGGTTGTTGTAGCAACTTATCGAAATATTAATGTAGTCAGAAATATAGATTGATTGATTGTTGTTTAACGTCCAGCGGCAAATATTTCATACATATTCAGGACGAGACGAGAAACGTTATCAAACAATAAATCACAAATGGGGGTTACGCTAGGAAGTGTTGTAGCCACAGGATGCTAAATTGGGACAGTTTGCCTAGGGGCGAGACATTTAGCCTCAGCAACTGTCCACAAACGACCACTCTTTATGAGCTGTTGCAAAGCGACCTTTCACGTGCTGAAAACGTGGCATTTTTCTTACACGGGGCACGGCGGTAACGTTCCCGTCCACAACGGGTTGAGAATTTACACATCCCGCCAAACCAACAAACGCCAAGTTAGGAGGGAGTTCTTTCCCTGGTGGAGAAACAAATAAGCCTATTTCTAAACTTCCGGTTACACTCGGAGTAGCAGAGTATTTATACATCGCCTCCATCCAACGGACGCCCCTTAAGCAGGGGTTTCACCTGCAGGCGAAGAAACCGAACAGCCTATACCATGGCGGCCCATGACTAGTGAAGGCGGAGTTTTACCATTTTAAATTCCAAAAATAAGGTAGCGCTACTGAGATAAAATGGGACAAAATACATGAAACCAATGTTGTCTCACTATTGTGAATTTCCTTATACTATATAGGTATTTTCAATGAGTAACCTTTAAGAAAAGTCGATCTAGATCCAAAAAAGTAGAAGAAGTATTCTGTCGAAACAAATCGAAATAGGAAGTCAGAGGTTCTAACATGTGCAAAGCCTTACACTCTTCTGTAATTTCCAGGTTTAATACCGCAAAATACACGTAAACCAATGTTAAATAAAAATAGTGAATTTTTATATGCTATTTGCACATTTCAAAGAGTAACCTCTCATTGCAAATTCGTGTAAAAGACATACATGATAAATTTCATGTAAGATAGGTATGGAAATTGGGCTGGTTAATACACACTTTTAGTTTACCAGCAGATTCACCGACCCAGTGGTTTCAAAATACATAATTAAAATGCTGTCTCACTATTGTTAAAAACGTTATGCGGTATAGGTTATTCAAGGAATAACCCTTCATCAGCAGCTTAGAGCCAAAAGCATATCAAAGCCGTGATCCAAAAATATAAATCGTCCAAAGAGAGGAAGCAAGAGCAAATCGACCAATCAAAAGGTAACAAGCCGATAGACATGACAAATCCTGAACATGACAAAGACGAAACTTAACATAGAAAAGTGAAAAAAACTATATGGACAGCACGAAACTCTCCAAAACCCAGGAGTGAACTAAAGTGGTCGTAAATATACGCAGTTTCTACTTCTTTAAAGACACCTGTCTTATTGACCATTGTCATTTTACCCCGGAAATGCGCGTCCCATGTATATGGGATATATGCAGGACGTGTGTGCTATGATAAGACTCCATACGCGGTGGCAGCTGGAATGTTACTGAGGAAGATGTAAATTGACTATTGAAAAGGTGAAGTTGTCATGTTCATCATAATTTTGTTGTGTGTGTCTATTTCGATACAGGTCAGCCAAAAAATACAAAACGAACTCCATTACGGAACAGGAGTAGGATAAAGTGCTTTTTAAGAGTAAACATTCGCTTACATGTGAAGTTCTTAAACACAACCATTTTTCGCCCGAAATGCAATGCAAACACCAGGAATCATCAGCAAGACTAAGGATGAATGTTGGGCAGGATGTTTTCAATGTCTTAATCGACACGTAATGCAAATAAAGTATATAAATAATCTGCTAAAATTTGCAATGCAAACAAATTAAGAAACTGTTATTATTTACCTTTATTAATTGATTTCAAATATTCGTTATGGAAATTTCTTTTAAACTGAACTCTAATTCTTGTCGAACCCTCCTAATATTAATTCTAACATTTTTTGGCCTGTTGTGTTCGTTTCAGACATCATCTAAAACATTAATTACGGTTTGCATTTTGATAGATTTAATTTATTCTCAAGAACGATACAGGTCAGCAAAGTTTAAACCCCTTTCATCGAAAAATTGCTGATCGTTTTAGTAACAAATATTGTCCCACTCTAATTACAGGTTTTATAAAAAAAGAATTATACACCTTCATCTTAAAATGTTATGTAAATAAACATAATTCATATAATGTATTTTCTACAAAAATACATTCAATATCATTGTCAGTGACTTGTTCTGATTTGATGTTTACAAATTACAATAACAAAACCTACTCATACATGTCTCATAAACACCCAAGAGTCTGACATGTCCTTGCATATGCATTTTCACACACTTAATACTTTCAAACATGAAGCCATATAACACAGTCTTTTGGCTTGCGAGAAAATGATCTCATGTTGATACAGAAGACACTAGTTAAAATTAGGTCGTGTCTAAAAACCGAAATTGTTGCACTTTTGTCGTACTACTTGGTAAGTCACTGGATGGTACTGGAAGTATAAAATCACTAATTTCTTTCATATTTATCTCATTTATATACGATTGTAAGGATGATGAAATCACTGTTGAGGTGTGAAGAAGCTTTGTGTTAAGTCCAGGTGTGTCTGTTGATTCCATGGCTGGGGTATCCTGAAAAACTGCAGACGGAGCTTTGTTTTTTGTGTTTTCAGTATTTGTATCATTGAACATGTTTAATAACTGAGGTATACTTGTTGGATAATTTTTGCTTACAGCAGATTGCTTGATATTCATCAATGGGTTTTGTATGGACGCTGTTTCCAGGAATACTAACGTTCGTGTTGTCACAAAGGAACCAAAATCTGTTTGTGGTAAAACATTCAAAGGTGCTTCTGACATCAATATTATATTTGAAAAATTAATGTTATCTATCTGAGATAAAAATGGCGTATTGATTCCAACGGCATCAACGACATTTATAATGTTAGAAAAGGTTTCGAGCTTTTTCATTGTATCATCAGGCTGAATATAGTTTGATATTCCTGCTTTGTTGTCATGTCCCGTCTGTGGTATCGGTGTGTTTGTTGTTGTGGTAGTGTTGGCTATAGATATTTTTGACATAGATGTATTTGATAAAGTAATCGTTTTTTCAAACATATCACTTGGAAGTGTATCATTCGCTGTAGAAAAAGAAATGGTTTGCAATTTATTTTGCACAGAACTATTGCCAGTGCCTTGAGTATAAAAAGAATCATTACTTTTATAACCCTGATGATCAACGACAGTTATTGACGTCTGAGTCAAAAAGTCGCCTTGACGATATTGCATTACAGGCGTGAATGAAGGCACAGGGCTATTCTGTAATGATTGCTGAGAAGGTTCCAATGTAGGCATTATGTTTACATTATTAATTATATTTGGTTCCATAAAACCATTCCCAATTGGCTCAACAATAAAAGATTCGTTTGCAATTGCCCTCTGAATAAATGTCGGTGGTAATTTTGGTAGTGATAGAGCCATTTTCCATTCTCTGGTCGATGGCCAAGTTGTTGTTGAGGTAACAACCACGGAGCTCGAGGTTATGTCTGACATTTCAACAGCAATTATGTTTTGCTCTAGATGTGGTACAGACGATACAAATGTCGAATCACTTTGTGAAAACATATCGTTCAAATGATCGGATGTCCTTGAATTTGTTATATACTGAAAAGTGTCAGATAAAAAAGGCCCTACCAAATCATCAGTTTTCTCTGGCTGAACACCATTAAAGTCTGCTTCAATAGATGAAACAGAAGAAAGTAACATTTCCCTAAAATCAGAAACCGTGGATTCATTACCCAGAGATGCAATATAATTATCAAGATTTTGTGATTTAACATCGAAAATGTTTGGTTCTTGAGATAATCCCGAAGACGATAATCCTCCAAATTCAGTAGCCACAGGTTTAATTGCTAATGGACTAGTAATTGACTCAATGAAGTCATTGAGATAGACACTGTCATAAACTAACGGATATGCTTCCGTATCTAGTGACTCTGCCATTGTGACGTTTGATGAGGTTCGAATTGAGTAAACAGGTTGCATAGACGCCTGTTTAATAGTAGATAATGTGTGATCATTATTGATTAAGTAAGTTGAGTTAACATTTTCCCGCGTGTGGGCAATCTCCAGACCAAAAGCTGAATATGTATCCAGTGGCTCATATGTGGACGCCATTGTTGCAGAAATGTCGATTTGCATATCAAACCTATCGTTTGTACTTTGGTCTATTTCAGTGACTAATTCCTTCGTTGAAAATTCGGCACCAAAATATCTTTTTGTCGGATGATTGTTTAATTGTTCAAAGGATAATTTGTATGTCATCATTTGTGAAACAATGTCGGATGGTTCAAGAAAACCTAGTTGTTCATCGATCGTCACAGACGAAGTATACATTAAATCGAACATTGACGATTCAAGTAAAGAGCTTTGACTTTGAAAAGTTAGTGTTGAAGCATGTTGTATATATGAGTCATGATATGAGCTTTGGATAGGTTCAAATACCAGAGACTCAGCAGAGTATATCATAGGAAGGATTTTAGACTTCTTAATTAAGGGTGTCACATGCGAGAATATGCTAGATCTGTGCTCTTGAATGACAGTCTCGTTTAATGTTATTGGCACTTCGCTAGAGGAAAGTGTTGTTATTTGATCTGGCTTATTTGTTATGTAATATGATGCAAAATAGCTTTTAACAGAGTTTAAAGGTTCTGCCACATTATTGGAATAGGATATGGCAACGGATTTGTCCACTGGTAGAGATGTTTTGTGCTTAATAATATCACTCACTTTCATCGTTTTTCTGTCATTAGTTTCATTAAACAATAATGATTTATGTATCGCTTCAAACAAAGGAGAATCCTCTGCATTAATTTTTGTATAATTTGAATTTGGTGGAATTCTGGGAAGAGACAAATCCAGATAACTTGATGAAACAATTTCGGAAGAACTAATTTTCGATAAAACCTGAAAAGAACTTTCCAAATTTATTATTTTATTCGACAATACTGAATCCATCAGACTAAGATCTGTATGATCAATATTATTCAGAAGAAACGTGTTCTGTGTAATGAGAGTACTACTTAGTTCTGCAGAAATACCTTGTATCATTTGGTCAATGGGTTTAGTTATCTCTGGTCTAATTTGTACCACCTGAGATTGTGATTCATCTACCGTAGATAGGTCCTTTGTAGAAGGCAACTGTACACCAGACGATTCATTGTGAAGAGTATAACTCGTTACGACAGTTGAAAATAAACCCAATGACAGTTCGGCTGAAGTGGTTGTTTGTACTTCAGACACAAAAGAATCCGACAGAGATTCAAAAAATCTAATAGACCCGTGTAAAGATGGATTTATGGTTTTATAACCGCTTGAAGGTTTGATTAGATTTTCAACATATTCAGCTGATGTAGAAAGCTTCGACTCTTCGACACCTGTCACTTCGCCTGGCTGGTAATATAAAGAAGATTTTGCCTTACTGATTGTATAAGGGTCATATGGCAACGAATATGATCGTCTCAATGGGTAAAAGGTAACTGTTGTCGATAAGGTCGATTTTAGTTGAGTGCTTGTTTGTATGTCTAATTGAAAATCGTACGATGACGGTTCACCTAGATCACTTATGGAGGTTGATTTGATTTGAGAGACTGCTATGACTTCTGGTGTTAAATAATGCGACGGATATTCAATCAGTACAGATGTACTCTTTATCATCCATGATGATTTTACAATGGTCTTTGGCGAATGTTTAATAAGCGTCTCGGTACTGAATGCTAACAAAGACTGCAGGAATTCGGTACTTGGTCTATCTACCATTCCTAAAGAAGGCTGCTCATTCATGATATCGTCGGTTGTAACTGGCAACGACGAGGCAGTTTGAGTGATTGCTTTATCCTTTAGTTTGTTATATGTAAAGGGCAAATCGTTTAAATCATTTGTAGTTTGTTGAAAGAAATTTGGATCTAATGAAGTAAAAATATCAGTTTCCTCGGGCAAAAGATGCACTGTTTGCCGAATATGAAAATTTGTATCGTCGATGACTGACGACAGTCCAGTTTTTTCTTTCATTTGCAAAGACTCGAATGACTTTCCCGTTTGTACATCTCTATTGGTTTCAAAAGATTGATCGAGGAGAAGACCTGTAATTTGTGATGTTTGTGATGGTTTTATATAAGTAAAGGCTTTAGTTTTCTCGAGCAAAGGGAGTTTTGTTTGACGAATCTGTAGTTTGGTATCGTCGTCGAGTACTAACCAGGGATCAGTTTTAATGTTTAGAGAAGAAGAATGCAATGACTGTTCCGTTCGCACATCTTTAATGTTTTCTTTTAAAGATGGGTCATTCAGCGAATCAGAAATATGTGCTGTAAGAGACGATTGCTCCAGCAAAGAATGTGTTGACTGCCAAATCTGTAAATTTGAATCGTCGAGATCCAACGACGGTTTAGTTGTTATGTCCAGACGCGAAATATAGAATGACCGTTCCGTTGGTACATCTGTAATGTTTTCTTCTAAGGATGCTTCAATCAGCGAATCAGTTATTTGAATTGTTGGAGAAGGTTCTATGAGAGTAAATGATTTAGTTTCTAGTAAAGAATGTTCGGTTTGAATTTTAAGTGGTGAAGAATGCAGTGACTGTTCCGTTCTTACATCTTTGATGTTTTCTTTTAAAGTTGGTTCAATCAGAGACTCTGTAATATGTGCTGTTAGAGACGGTTTTATAGGAGCAAACATTTTAGTTTCGTCCAGCAAATAATATGTTCTCGGTCGAATCTGTAAATTTGTATCGCCGAGTTCCAAAGACGGTTCAGCTATAATGTTAATCTTCTGGGGCGAAGAATACAACGGCTGTTCCGTTGGTACATCTTTATTGATTTCTTCTAAGAGTGGTTCAATCAGCGAATCAGTTATTTGTGTTGTTGAAGAAGGTTCTATGAGAGTAAATGATTTAGTTTCCTCTAGTAAAGAATGTTCGGTTTGAATTTTTAGTGGCGAAGAATGCAATAACTGTTCCGTTGGTACATCTTTAATGATTTCTTCTAAGGATGGTTCAATCAGAGAACCTGTTACTATTGCTGTAAAAGACGGTTCTATTAACGAAAACGTTCTAGTTTCCTCCAACAAAGAATGTGCTGTTTGCCGAATCAGAAAATTTGTATCTTCGATTTCCAAAAAAGGTCTAGTCTTAAAAGACGGCGATGACAGTTCCAGTAGCACGTCTTTAATGTTTTCTGTGAAAGATGATTCAATAAGCGGATCTGCAATGTCAACTTGATAAGATGACTCGATTGGAACACTTGATATCGGGGTTGTTTTTATTTCTGTAGGTGAGGAATATGACTGTTCGAGCTCTACTCCTGTGACGTATGCACCAAAAGTGGATTGAGTTTTTATTTTGATAACGTCCGTTAAGGGAAGCGATGACTGTTTGGAGAGTACAACGTTGCTGTCTGGTGGCAATGAGGACTCGATCTGATGTTTTGATTGAAATTTTTCGGTGAAGGATTGTGGCAAAAGGGCAGCTGTTGTGTTAAGTTTAAAGTCTCCTGGCATACGATGCATCTGTGTCATAGTAAGAATAGATGTTTGCATTTTATCTGACAATGAAATTACTAAAGATTTGGAAGGAGTTTCATCCGTTGATGCTAAAGTGGATTCCATTGATTCTGTCAACAAAGTGTTTTTAAATTCTGCTGCCAAAGATGACAGTACCTCCTCAGTTAAAAGGTGGGGAATTTCTGAAAATATTGAAGAAACGGAAATCAGGTTCCTATCCGCAGAATAAATAGGTGTCAAATGTTTATTAACGTCAAGTACGGAATCATATTGACGATAAGGAGTTATACTCCCTTTTTCACTTTTTGAACTATCCCCTGAAATTTTGTCAAAGAACTGCGAAGATGGAGAAACACTGACCTCCTTTCTCTGTTTTGATTGAGGAAGTGTTGGGGCGGGAATTCCTTTTGATATATAGATATCATCAGATGAAGAAGTAATGCTGGAAGAAGTCAACCTTGCAGTCGCTTTAGAGTCTACTGAAATCAGAGGCTCGCGTGAAGATGAATTACTAGACATGTGATTTATTATGCTGGTAGACAAATTTGATGTCCATTTTTCATAATTTGACAACTCTTGCACTAAACTTGTCGTAACACTGTTGCCTGATAGAAGGGGCGACTTATTCAAAGTTTCAGTTTCATACCTTGAAAAATAGTTTATTTTTTCTGTTTCTGATGATCGTATTGTGGATTGAAATTCAAGTGTTTGTTGCAAAACACTAGATAAGTCGTCTCTAAAAATGTTCGCGTTGTTTTTTGTTGCATGCATACCACGTGTTACTAATTCCTGGTCGCTCCTTTTAGTATCTTCGATGTTATGCGACAATATGTCTTGAATGCTAGAAAATATTTTGTCCTTTTCTTCAAACAAATCAAGATTATCTGGATGGAATTCATCCCTGGATGATAAAGGTAGAATCTCTGACGAAAACGACACATCCGGTTGCAGTGATATTTGATACTGACTTGAATCCGCAGAATTAGAAAAAGTTTTTATTCGCGTTGTTAAAGTGAAAGTATCTTCATACAGCGATACAAATTCCGGATTCATCGTGATAGAACTTGATGATGAAGCTAACATTATTGTTTGGTCCGATATTTGTGATGGCAGAATATGATATATACCAGTATTCACTGCTGACACGCTAGCAAATGTTGTTTGGCTTTGTGAAGGCTGTGATACCAGAGGAGTATATGTTGAAATTGGGGTCGCTGTCGATGATTCAGTTGAATCTGAACGTAGCACTACTTTTTGTGACTTTATTGCAATCGTTTCCTTAGCAACCGTTGGTTGGTGGAGAATCTTAGATTGACTAGTGTCAAACGAAGTGTATGTTGTATCTTTTTGTGAAAATTTTGGTTTCAAAGGTTTGGTTTTACGTAAATTTGATTCTAAATCAACTTCAACAAAATTCTGTATTTTTGTTTCATCAACACGAAGAACATTCCATTTTCCTTTTTCTGCTATCATGTTTTGAAAATGAATTTTAAGCTGGTCGAGTAATTTCCTATCGACAGTTTTTTCTGAATAAGAGTTTGCTCCGATTCGAAATTTTACAACCAAACTGCCTGACCTAATCAAGGAAATGCAAAGAAAAACAGAAAGTTAAATCGAGTAAGTTTTCAGTAAATGGATAGTTAAGTCCATAATAAATGAACTTTAATATTATAATATTTCAGCAATCTTGTTTTTGCTTTATGCAGTTTTAATGTATGTATTTCTATTTTATCTGAGTTGATGGTTCTAACGGTCTAAAGCCGATGTGTTGTGGTTGTTTGTTTCCCCGATCTTATTTGTCAAATCGTATACATGAATGATAAAATTATTTCCTATGCAAAACACTTTTTTTTCATCACATTTTTATCTTTGTAGCGTAATCCGATGAATGTTTTCGCATAAAAAGATGTTGTATAAAGGAACAATACTAATCGACAACGAATGTGCATGGACTTGAGACAGAAGGATGCCCAAGAAGAAGGGACAGAATTACCCTCAAAGTTTACAATTATAAAATACATGGGGTTTATGTCTTGCAGTTGATTCGATACTCTCGTGTCTGTTTGTTTCAACATTTTCTGAAGAGAGCATTTCTGTTGTTTATTACTAAAACAAGGGTACGTCCAATTAAGGTTGAAGTCGACCCTCCTTAGATTTTTTGGTCGCCATCATGAATTGGTTAATACAAATGTTATCAGTGTATATCAACTAGTTGTGGAAGTAAAACCGGAAATTCAACAAGCAGTTGACCTCTTCCCTAATTGACATTAACCCGTATTAGGGATTTCACGACGGGTGTCGCGCGCGAGACATGGGATGCTTATCTTTCGAAGCACATGATCCTACTCCTGTTTTGTAAGGGAGTTCTTGGAGTCCAAGCCTTTGTTTGTTTAGCCCTTTTATCTTTTAGTTTGTTTCGACTTTGTCATGTCTCTTTGGGCAATGCTTGTTTTATCTCTCGCATGGTATTCTATACAGGACTGACATGGCAGAAGAAACTTTGGTATAATAATTTTGTATCTAAAGATTCAATGAAAATACTTACCTAAATTCAAGTACTTCACAGTCTTCATATTCATTTTGGATCGGAGAGGATGGAGATGTATACACAGCTTTTATCTAAAAACCACCATTAAAAAATAAAGATATTAGAAATGAAACTAATGCTTTTTCGAGATTTTTTTTATTCTATTCTATTAATGAAAACACGGTTAAAATTAAACATAATACATAACAAATATGAACAAGAAAAGAAAGATATGATTGAAATTCAAACCAAAAAAGAGATTCTGAAAAGAATCATGGAGAAGTTAGAACAAATGTCACAAAATGAAAATGTTGAAATGCTTGAAGAGTATTTCCACAAATGTGTTAAACCTAAGAATAAGGAAACATACATTCAGTTTCATTACACATTGTGCAATGAAGAACACCAATCATTAGTTGATTGAATGATTAACAGGACAAAGGATATTTAGAATTTTAGTGCCTCCTCCATTGTTTTATCCACATGTTTCTAATATAAAAAAATATGTATGATGAAATAATGTAACAGAAAATTTAATATGATAGTATTAACATATGTAATAAATATTGCTTACTTACCTGATTCAAAAAGGTTTGAACTCTTTTGGAGAAAGATTTCTGTCTGGCACGCTTATCTTCAATATAATCAGTAGGTATTGGGCCAGTGTGAT
Organism: Geukensia demissa; assembly: GCA_034783895.1. Classification (NCBI taxonomy): domain Eukaryota; kingdom Metazoa; phylum Mollusca; class Bivalvia; order Mytilida; family Mytilidae; genus Geukensia; species Geukensia demissa. The sequence continues at coordinate 2,941 of JARWCS010128147.1, read as the reverse complement.
GCTTACTCTACAACAAATGTTTTAACACTGAATTTATTTGACTTTAAATTATGCCCCTCTCCCCCGTTTGTAATGTATAATCAAAGTTCTTGTTTGTGTGTGTGATCCTAATTTCATTTTTAAAATATAATATTTTTTTCAGTTACCTTTTTATCTAAATCCACAGGTACATCATTAATAGCTGTTGAGCTTTCGCTGCCTGGTTCTGTCACCTCAACTTCAAAAAATGTCTAAAAACAAAAATAATATATTTTTTTTAACTCATGGACTTTTAACTTAAAAGGTTAATATAATAATTTAATATTATAATAAAGGATCATTAACGTAATACATACATATATTTCATTTGTAGGCATTTACACACAGTATGTCTGTTATGAATATTCAAATCACTTGCAAGTTTGTTAATGGAGACTGGGTTTGATAAAAAATCTTATTTAGGTATTAAAACCAGAACCTCTTCATTTTTCAAATGCTAAACACATTCAGTTCAGCACACAATGCTGTGCATCATAACAACATAAGAGAAACTTAAGTGACAAAACCATATGCGGACTGTCAGGAAAACAACTAACCAGAAATTCATCCTGCATGCTGATCCCTGGATCAGAAAATAAGTCCTGGCTCTGGTCCAGAGGAAAAGTATAAGAATGATCCATACCAGGATCTTCACCACAACCCTCGCTCTCAGCAACATGTTCAATAATCTAAAAGTAAATTTATAAAGGAATTTAATAAAAAGATTTTTCAAACAGAATGTTCAAATTTTTTTCTGGCACGCTTATTTATTTTCAGCAACAACAAGAACCGCTCATTTATTTTTTAAGGCAATGCAGTGTGAAGTTTTTTTTTGCATATTCATGTACATTTATCATCATTTTAAGGGTCAGAATATTTATTTTCAAGCTGCCTTTGGACAGATTATTTATTTTCACCTCGTGCAAGGCAAGGTTATTCATTTTCAAAATCCCCTTACCCCAGAACATCAAATGGTCCCCTTAGGTATTTTTGTCCATTCTTTTTCCAATATCGACATTTTGCTTTGATGTTAATATTACTATTTTTTTTTCCTGGTAATCCAATTGGTAATCAAAACTTTAAAACTTGTATCAAAAAATATATCAGTGTTTTGAAAGTTTATGAAACAAATAATAATACAAAAATCTTCACAATCTTGTTTTCAACCTTCTATTCAACAGTACGTTAGCACTTTGATTTCAATTAAAGACAAAGACCGGTGCTACTAAAACAAGCCTGCCAAAGCCTGCAGGTATAAAACAAACCTGTAGACGCCTGGGGGTTAATGGAATATTTTTTGATATTATGATGCATAAATGTAAAAAAAAAATGATAATAAAAATTTATAATATAAAAAAATATTCCATATACATGCTGCCATTAACTTGCAGGCGTCTGCAGGCTTGTTTTATACCGACAGGCTTTGGCAGGCTTGTTTGGGGCTCCAGGAGGGTAACCCCTATAGGTCGCAAAGTCGTGTTTAAGAATAACCTGAGGACACTTTTAAGCAATTAAGACGGGCCTAGTAAGGTTGGAATTTGTAAATCAAACATTTGGGATGTCGCAGGTCACTTTTGATCACAGGGCAGGTCACCAGGTTGCCCCTTAAACCCCCTCAGGTCGCAGGTCGGATTTGACCTTCCTGGAGCCTCTTGTTTTAGTAGTACCCGACAAAGACAGAGTTGCTCCCCATTCATGCTCTATGGACTGCTGTAGAAGCTCGGTGATGCTGTTCATTTGTGAAATGTCTCTTGGTATTTTGTGTTATTCATATTTAGATACTTGTCACCATATTGGTTAGACAAGTATTTTGTCCCTTAATCGGGAGACAGTCTTTATTTCTGAAGGGAAGTTGCACACAATACACGATGAAAATGTAAATTACATGGTAAAGTTACCTCTCCTTCCATCTTCTTCCTGTTTCTTGTTCTTGAAAAATTCGCGGTAAGAAACTATTTTCCGCATGCGTATTTAAAATTTTTACCGAAATTTCCGTCATTCGATCTGGAGACACTCTCCCAAAACGGATACAAAATTGTCCCCTGATCAGGAGATTCTCCCGATTGGGAGAATGTCTCCATTTTCGTGCAGAATTCCCGACTGTATAATGTGAAAGTCAGTGACAGTGTAGTTTCTGTTGAAAGTTGAAGAATCCGGGTTCGTTTGCCTAAAATGCGTTCGCCCTAGTTTCCGTTTGCCCTAATTCACGTTTGCTCTAATTCGCCCTAGGTTCGTTTGCTCATTATGTATGTTGTATATATTATTGTACTTTAATCTCGTTCACGTTAATATTGATGAAAAATAATATTTAGTTTATTGGTATTATCTGGGACTAAGAAACACAGGGATATGTAACTTGGGTCAAAATTTCACGAGCCTCCCTGTAGTGATGGAACGACTATCACCGACGATCGATTAACGGTCATTTGAGGGGCAGCGATGCTACTAATCGATGTCAAAATCACAAATCGATTGTCGTCGACATCGCTGAAAAAATCCGGAAGTTCGGTTCCGTTTCTGTTTTAGCGTTTATTTTATAATGCAAATTCATTCAGGTCACCAAGATGGCGGAAGCCGGTGATGATGAAGTTGAAAAAAGAAAGTAGAAAAATAAAGACAGTCATGAGAAGGCAATACATACATAAATAAGTACAAAAACACTATTTGATAGTTTTTTATTGATATAATAACAACAAAGAATTAAACAATGAATATTCCGATTATAATGGATTATTAATCGATTATGTCTAGCCGATCATTTCCGATGATCGATTATGAAATTAATCCGATTGCCCATCACTACCTCCCCGTTTCATGTTACCTGTACATGACTGGATTTTTGAACAATTTCTTTGTTGAAACATAGTCAACTTGTGCCGAGGTGTGAGAGAAATGTAACAATAGAACATTTATGAAATGCATA
>JARWCS010128038.1:0-14788 GCA_034783895.1 Geukensia demissa | reverse complement strand
AAACGAAAGACAAACATAGAACACACAACACTACACTGAAAACTAAAGCTGGAGTAACACGAACCCTACAAAAACAATGCATACATACATTATACACCGGCTTTGTTACTGAGTAACGCGACGGGTGCTTCTAGTGGAGCAGGAATTGCTTACGATTTCGGAGCACCTGAACTCACCCTATGTTCCTGTTTATCTATCTTTTGTTGTCAGTGTAATGTTCTGTGTTCTACATTTTTCTTTAGTTTCATTTTGTTGGCCAAGGTCTTGATTGTTTCCGAATTAACGATTTCTGTCATTCCCTCTGAGACCTTCGAATTTCTTATACAATGTTTTGTGTCTTTGATTTGAGCCTGTTTGGAATCTAATTCACGACCTTCCCCACTCGAGGCCAGCACTCCAACTATTGTTCCAGCAAAACATATTTCATCCCGCCAGAAGTCAGGATTCGAGATCATTGGCTGATCTTTTTCTTTCAAATTTTTTTTATTATTCTTATTTATACGTTAAATTTGCTTTGGGCGATCTAGACCGCGTCACAAGGATTTGTTGACGGTCGTGTGAGAATTACTAGTTTCAACAATTTTCTTTGTTTTTTAAAAGATGTCCTTGACATTTATCCCTTTATTCTATTTTTTTATATGAATATACGATCAATTTATCTTACAAGAGTAGTCAATCCTACCATTTATGTAGTAAAACGAGCTAACTAAATTTTCTCTATATCTCCATTTATTGTATTAGCATCAACAGGTACCTTACAAGCAGAGTTTTATTGCTGGATCTGCCGTATGATGGGCAAAATGTTTCTTCATTCTTTGAGGCAGCTATAAAATAAAACAGAAAGTTAGCCCAGACCTTTAATTCAAGCTTCTGTTTATAGATAATATTCTTTCACTGCACAATGCACTGTTCATTCAATTCTTTACCTCCTCTAAACTAAGCTTGAAGTTAAAGACACAAAAACACTACCAAGCCTAACCTCTTACACTGATCTTCATCTTGAATAAGACAAATATGGCAATGCTTCACGTTTAATTATACGACAAACGTTATCACCTCAACTTTCGTTTAGTCAACATCCCGTTTGTTCATTGACAGTTATTTTCCAGCTGCCCTAGCGTATGGCAGCTCATACATTGTTCTTCCAGTGCATACTGGAAATACTAGACAGAGATATATTGCTGCCACCAACACAAAAAACGGACATGTTGTCTCTCGCTCTAAGACATTAATACAGAAATATTACGGTCGACACCACAATCTTGTCGGCTAATATTAAATATCCGTTTTACAGATGAAGACAGATCATTTTCTGTAACATTGTGGAGTAAAAGGCTGTTCAAATTATCCTCCAGGGGAGCAGTTGTCTTATTTAACTAAGAGTGAAAATTTAAAATTTGATTCATTTGTACAAGGATAAAACTAGAAGTTAAAATTCTACCACAAGTTACCATTGTCAAACAACTGGGCCCTGGATGTTGTTATCCTTTGATACATCATCTGAAATAATTAATATCAGATTTGAAATTTGACCTTTCGGCGAATGTTTTTAAAGAGAAAGGAAGTACTTACTCTTCAGTACCATCCGAATTTTACCAGTGTGAGTTTGTAGGGGTATTAACATTGTTCATTGTTATATGCTGGTTTCTACATTTTGTGTCATGTTCCATTTTATTAATGTTTTCTTCCATGTCAATTGACTTTTCTCCTTTTTTCTAGACATTCGGTTTCCGTTCACTTCCACTAAACCTTTTAACTGAGTCTAAGGCTGGTCATACCTGACATCACTGTCGAAAAAGTTCGAGACATGAAGGCCCAGTTTAACTTAAAAATTATATTGACACGTATTTATCATAACTTATTGTCTTTCCAGTGTAGTGGGTCTCATTTACAACCAGAACGGTCTAGCTTTGAGTTGCCATAACTTACCGACTAAGAATCCTTGACTATGATCTGGTGTCAAAAACTCTAATTTTCAGAAGTTATCATTTTGACCTACAAAAGTTATAAACCGTGAAAATGTATGACAACTTAACACTTGCATTTGTTACAGTATTTTAGTATTAAGAGTTGTCAAAAAGATCGCAACTTTGAATGATACGACAACGGCGTCAAATTTGAACCTTTAAAAAGTAAGTTTATGTAAAGGATAGGAGGTTTTCACCGGATCTTTTCCGAATATGTATGATTTGTATGTAATATATTCATTTTCTTTACGTACTAAGAATCATTATTCGCAGTCATATTTGTGCATTAAATCCTAGCAAGGTTATAAAATTTTATGAGTTCGTTTAGTTTGGGTTAAACGCAACATATGTTGACAGCATCTATCCTATTTAACGCAAAGATACTGTAGAAACAGAAAGGTCTCCTCCTTACCTATACTTACACCTAGAATTTGACAGTAAGGGCGGGTGAAGAACAAAACCTTACGACAAGAGAAATGACTTTTGATTGTAAACAAGCAACATTCCAGCCGCACCTATATAAAGAGTGTATATTTCACAGTTGAAACGCTACTCCAGGGCTTGTGCTTGCTATCAGGTTTATATTGATAGAGGATTGCAGCTGACAATAAAGCTACTGAGCAAAGGATTTCTAAGGGAAAGATTAGAGTCATCACTCCGGACTCTTTCGGTCGCCATTATGATTTAGTTGATAGGTGCGAAATATCTATTTCACAAATGGCAATGGATATCTTCCAACTGTTGTGAAACAAATCCGTTCCTATACCCCTTTGACAAACATCGATTGTGACTATACATCGGCTTTGTCTACTGAGTAACACGACGGGTACCACTAGTGGAACAGGAGTTGCTTACCCTTCCTGAGCACCTGAAATCACCCTCGTTTTTGTAGGATGCGTGTTTCTCCAGCTTTGGTTTTCAGTGTAGTGTTGTGTGTTCTATGTTTGTTGACCATGGTCTTGTCTGTTTTTCGAGTTAACGATTTCTGTCTGCCCATTTGGTATCTTCGAATCCTATTCAACAATTTTTAGTCATTTCGAGTCGACCAGTTTAATTGGTGGAGGAAGCTAGAGTACCCAGAATGAACCATTAAACTTGGACAGGTAGCTGACACGTCTTGTTACATGCGATACGAGTTTAACATGTTTAACGCAACCTTTTTTGTCTGGTACGAACTTCCGCCGTATAGGTCACAGGTTACAGTGATTTGTTCAGGTATATGAAATTTTTTGACAGTCTTGGACACCTGTGATAGCAGTAAAATGCGGTAAAAATTTTAAGTAGGATAAATATTACGATCGTTAAATTAATTTAGTTCAGAATCTTTAGTGCAAACACGAGGAATCGAACAAGACAAGAAATGTTTACAAAATAAGATGTTGATAATGGCATGTATCCGTTAAGAAAGAGAAGGTTTTCTGTGGGAAAAGAGAAATCATCCAATTACCTTACATTTTGGTAGTAAGACAACCTTTTTCTAATAGTTAAATCAATTGAAAATATAAAAATTTAGTATAAATATTACTTATGTTTTATTTATTAGAAGTAATTTTTTGGATTAATGTCTTTTGCAAATTCGTGAAATTCTGTTTTATTTTAAATCTAAGTAAATAAGAACAAAATTCCCCCGCTAAAGCATCTGTTTTAGACATAAAAGCGTGACATGAATATGAAATTACACAACATTTTTTCTTGCGAAAAAATAGTTAGTTTCCCGGTCGTTTAGTTGATTAAGGCGTGTATGTAATAAATAATAAGTTATTAATATAACTCGTAACGAAAATAAGCTAATAATTGTTATCAATTCAGTCGAAATTACAAAAAATTCAACATCTGTAATTTAAGACTGACGGAGACCCATATAGGCAAATAATTAGTAAATGGCACAAATATGAATCTGTTCAAAAGATTCTATAAATAACAAATTAAAAATAAAAGAAACACTGTTATGTCAGTTATGATAAAAAGATGAAATCAAATTAAGATAATTACTGTAGTATTTTAATGATAAGAGAGTAAAAAATGACACAAATAACATCACATTCAAAGGTATAACAACATTTTTTATAAAAAAAAATTTTTGTTTGAACAATAAAAAAGTCCAAAAACAATCTCTTTTAATCTGCGAGCTAAAATTTTCATCAAAGTTGTGATGGGATCTCCATTTGAAATAAGTACAGCCAAAATTCTAATATAATCTGAATCACATTGATGCCGAAGCGATTAACAAATAATAACTACATAATATTTAAGGGGGTAACTTACACCTAAGGGAAATAACTCTGTAAAATCAATACAGGTTTTAATCATGTATAATTCGATATCAAAATTAATGCGTCTTAGTGATAAAGAATGGTGTTAAAATTTCTAAAAATATCTATCGTTATTATTCCAGCAAAATGTGTAATAGATTTGTTTTAAAATTGTATCATTTTCCTTCATTGGTCAAAGTTAATTACTGAATGAAAACATATATCGATAAACAGAATAAATTTATTTTATTGATGGTGTTGGGTACCCCTTTAAATCTTAATATTTGATTGTTCCAAGAGGACGGATTTCGGTTCCAGCAAATGCATTTTGTTTCGTAAAAGTCTTTTGTTGATCTATGTGAAGGTTGTTCACAGTGGTTCTCTGAAATCACTCGGGACCAATAAAAATGTTCATTTATCTTAACCTTATATCAAAGTATACAAAATTTTAGTGCTGTTAAATTTTATTGCCAGCAATATATTAACTTTTGATAAAAGATGAAATAAAGGCAAAGGCAACTAATTTAATTCAGAAAGTTTCTGACAAGCATAAGGTTTATTGCAACTTATTATATCTGCTTGGTGAGATCGTTTTGACATTTACCAGGTATTTTACTTACCCTAACGTACTTGTATTCCAGTCTGTCATAACATTCATGGTTAATTCTTATCATCAATAAAATAGTGATTGGTAACGAACAATGGAATTCTAAATGCACAAAACGTAGTAGAAGGGATTATTATTTTTTTGGCACAAATTGCTAAAAACTAATATTAGTATATTTTGTTTAATAGGTTTTTGTATGATTGGAAATGATTTATCTAAAACTTTTTGTGTGTATTGGGAGTAGCAAAATGGATATCTTAAAAGAATAACCCTTTTAAATTTATTTTGACGTAACAAAAAGTAAAATATGGTGATGACCATCTTGCAAATTCACAGGTAAACCAATGTTGAAAAAATAAGGAATTTTGGAATATGCTGGAAACGTGTTTCAATAAGTAACATCTTATCAGCAGAAATTGAACTAAAACATAGACAAACCAAGAACTAAACATGGTAAAATGAAGTACTCATATCCAAAAACAAACCGGAATAGACAGCCAAGTGCAATACAAGGAATGAATCGAAATTTTAGGGTTTTAGAATTTAAATAAGTAACAAAGATTCCTGCTAATAGGCTAAGTGGTGTTTTTCATACATATGTTGCGAATGTGTTTGTGGTGCAACATGAATGAATAGAAATTGACCGTACATTAATAATCACAATATGTATAGGGCCAAAGCCCAAGAACGAATAATCCTTTTAGTTTCTACATGTTTAATGTTCAGCTTCTAATACATGAATACTCAATAATATAACAGGCATGCAGATTTACAAAAGTTAGAGATATGAATCATAAGCCACATGTTCGTGGGAATATGTCTAAAAAGTGACACCTTCTAGACGGTCTAATGAAATAGATCCGTAAAGTAAATATCAGATGCTTATCTATCACCAGCATCAATTATAGCGGGGAATATTTATGGGTTTGGTCAGACTATGCTGACTTTGAACTTTAACTAAATTAAATGACATTTATCATCGTAACATTACAAAGAAATAGCCGGTAACATACGTTGTTTTATGTGACCGGGACCCAACTATGTATAGTATACACTTGGTCATAAATATGGAATATTGGCATTTTCTGAGTCAAAAATTCAACTTTGGAGATTTGCATGCAAAATCTATGAACCAGAATGCAGAATATCTTAACGCAAATTTCATTATTTTACTTCAAGCTACAAAAGTTTTAAAATTTTTGTCCGATGGCTAGTTTTATGAGTTCTGTAACCCACATAGAATCCTTTCAAATGTTTTATTTCATCCAATTTTATTATTTAACTATCCTTCTAGTAGCATCCTGCAAGCATAATATGCCATTTGCTTATAAGAATTTTGGTTGATAAAATCTATCCGTACCTATTTCTAATGTCAGGTCGAAAATAAATATATAATACAAACTCGAACGTAAGCAAAGAAATTGATGCAGGAATGGAGATCACCGTGACCTAATTTTGCCTAATTGTTGTCCTCTACTTTATCCGCACCACAGTACATCTATTCCATTAGATATTTTAACATTAAATGTACATGCGTGAACTGCAGATCAGGCATATCCAGTTTTTCTAAAATATTTACCTAACTTTTAAACATGCTCAAACGCAGATGCACGTGCAGATCTATGTCTGCTCATCGTAAAATAAATGAGTTGGAAGTTTTACTGCTTTTTTATTATCACTTATGCATGTTGTATTTTATTTTATATAAATCTTTATTGTATTTGTATATCTTCTTACTTAATGAGCTGACAAATGAGGCTACTTCTGGGTGGGTAGTCGGTAGTCAAAATTAAGGTCACTTTCCCCTTTCATTCATCACTGCAGATTTTGAGATAGAAGGTATAAATGTAAACTGTTGTCTCAGATTATACATAAACAAAATTGCAATTCATTTCGAATCCTTTCCGTATTTTTAGAGTTAAGAGTAAATCCAGCAAATTGATATTAAACATCATTTGATACATTTCATGTCAGACAAGTCTGACAACTGGGCTGGTGATTATTCCCAGGAACCTCTGGTCAACCTGCAGAGGTATTGACCCAGTGGTGTTGAAATACAAGTTTAACGATGCTACACGTGTACCTACAGTATTTTGATATGTTGTATGCGCATTTTAGAAAGTAACCTCTCATCAATAGCATCAGATCCAAAACATAGAAAGTAAAATTAACAAACAAAATTTATTGAACTTCTGAACCGACATTTGTAAAATATTCAAATTTGATCATTCAGAATGTTATGTGCTTATAATATCATTTGATTTTACCGTTTTCTTTTATTTAAACATGACAAATAAATAACAGACGTTAGAATTCATCCTTTACCGGGCTAGGAAAAACAATTTGGTTAATGATGTTTGTTGAGAGGACACGGATCCAGTATTCGTATTCAGGGTGATCTAAGAATCCATATGTATGGTTTTGGAGATCCAATTCATCAATTTTCCTTTTTCTCAGTTTTGTTAGAATGCTTATGAATACTAATTGATATATAACTTTTGGTATGCTACTTTAACATACATGATGCTGTGAATAAAAAAGGCAATGGAAATTATCACCTGACCGCATTCTATTTAGGTCTTTTTGTTTAATCTGGTCAGGGGCGTTGCTACTGATTTGAATTTTGATGTAAATGTTGAAATGTAAATGAAGCAAATTTGATATTCGACCATTCTCAATTTATTAATTTGTTTATAAAAATACACATGTATAAATACTAAATAAAAATTAATGCTTTTTTATAAAATGCCTTAAATATAATGACAATGGTCTGAATAATTCTTGAATAAGTAGTTCTGCTTGTCAGAATGCGTCATACAAACGAATCTGTTCAACCTAGTTTTGACGAATGCAATCGGTCTCAATGGCGTCAGTCTTTCCATTCATTTCCTGTTCCTTTTTATCTTCCAAGAAATTCAAAATGGCAGAATTTACTTTATCTGGTTCGTCAATGTGTGGCCAGTGTCCAGCATCGCACAGGAATTTGATTTTCAGATCGGGTAGGTAAGCCTTGTTTAATTCTGCCAAATCTGTATCTAAGCACGTGTCACACGTTCCCCAGAGCAGTAATGTAGGAGCTTTAATTTCTGTTGAAACCGTTTCCGTTCTGTAACTAAAAGCTGCTCTGTAGAAATTCAGCTGACCGGTAAAACCTACAAGTGAGCATATTATTTTAACACACTTTCAGGTTCGATAACTCTTAAATAATTTTTGTAACTGTAAAATAAAGTTTGTGATCATTTAACATGTTTAAAAAATCAATCTCATACTGAACTATAAACTAAGACATCTGACATAGTTGTACTGTTTTATAACTTGAAAATCTTAAGATATCAAAAGGATTTAGAATTTGGTCAATCTGACGTTATCACATGGTTTTAGAATTTTCGTGGATAGTTTTTAAAGTGTGTAAATTATTGTTTACTGTCTGTAAAATTACCCATCGTGAATTTTCCCAAAAATTACTCTGACATGGTTAAACTATCCAAACCTGTTTAGAATATATAAATGTACCTGAAAGTTTTACGTTACAGAAAATTTAGGTATCATTTATTTGCTCTATTTTAGAAGATTCGGATGTCAAACGTACAGGTTAACTTGGTTGGCAGTTGGGAGTTGAAGCATTGTGTTTGAAGGGGAAAAAAGAATTCGAAGAAACCAAAGAGGCAGACGTAAATCGTTGAGTCAGAAGACAGAAAAGACCATGGCCAACAAAATGAAACGAAAGACAAGCATAGAAAACATAAAAGTTACATCCGAAGTTTGGTTTTAACTGATCTACAATACTTTCTGGGAGGAAGTCCAAACTGCAAAATGTAAACGCCGGAAAAAAGTAATACTAATAGCTAATTTCACCCTATTGGTCATGTGATGTAATAATTAAAAGTAACTTGTGCCTTTACCATTTTTTGAAACCAAAACATACCGTTTTTTGAATACATAAGTTTGTATGACTCCTCTTCTTCTTCAGTTCTTGCACTTCCAAGTTTCCCGCCACAAAGTCTCCGCAAAAGGTCATAGTCGAAAACTCTCAGTAATATCTCTGGAATGTAGGGGACTTGAAATAATATCATATACCTGAAAGCAAATATACAGTCATATCTAAGTTGGTACTTAATAGAACAATAAATGTTTTAATAAACACTTCAAGACATTCTTGCAAGGTATTTTTTTTTCAATTCAGTTTGACCTATCATTTGAAAATCCAATCAGAAATTTTCCTTTTTTTTTTGCCATTTTAACTATTTATAAAAGTATAATAAAGGTATTTATTTTTATAATCTTAAATACAAACATTGTTATCAAGTTTAACCACAGGTGGGAATTCTTTCCTATTAAAAACACAGTGATAATTTAACTTTTCAGGGAAAAATTTGACGAGGAACATAAAATATAAGTATAACATCTCAAAAGATAATTTTTAAATTGAAAATTTTAAAGCTTTGCAATTGTTGATTTTCTGTAGAAAAATAATACTCTTATTCTCACCAAAGGTGGTAACCAACTCTGTGGAACTGTTAATCGTGTCATTTGAGCTTAAAGGTTAAAGATGCTTTCTTATCGTCTTTTGATCATGAAGACCTAGAGTCAAGGCATTCCAGTCCATTTTGATTGGCGGATGCAACAAAGTGGCAAACTTAGTTCAAAACAAGTAACATTATTTTATAAATAGTTTATCGTCCTTCCATTTAAAGGGAATCAGTCGTAACTCCTCAGAACTTTTTGGCGAAAACCAAATGCTAAATGAGTTCCGGCTGCCAAAGTACCCATGGCATGCAGTTTCTCTAGATCATATTAAACTGATTCTTACCAAGATTTAGACTTTTGCGATCTGCTTGTTTTAAAAGCATCTAAAAATACTGCTGGATGCGGACTATTTAGAATGATAAGTTTATCCACTATTTCTGGGAATCGTGTTGCCACATGATATGCCACTGTACCACCAACATCGTGAGCCACTAAAATGCAAGTTTTATAATCTGAAAATAAAAATTACGTTAAGACGAAAGCTGGACATTTGATTATGTCTTTTGTTATCGTAAAACGTTCTTAAGTTGGTCTTCAAGCGAGACCTTATAGGCTTATTTATACTTCGTCGTGCGATTTTCGCTGGGATAAAAGTATAAACAAACTACGACAAGTATAAACACCCAGCGATTTTCGCGCGACGTCCCATGACATCGCGCGTCAGTCGCGCGACAATCGCTTTTGAAGTATAAATGAGCTCTATATTTAAGCTTTGCTAAGGTGGTTACTTTTAATATAAGACATTTAACACTACTGTGTTATTTGATCAGAATAAGAGTCACATTTTCTTACTCAGTGAATGAACAAGTTGATATATGTCTTCCCGGAGTTGTGTAGTCAGATAGGCTGTTATGTCTTCAGGTTTATCAGAATCCCCATAGCCTCTCAAGTCAACTGCTACAGTTCTGAAATAAATTACAATTCGATTAAAGCATGCAAAGGCATGCCCGTAGCCAGAAATTTTCAAGAGGGAGTTCGACCACCTCGTGAAGCAACCTTCACGGTCGGGAGTCTGGGGTATTTTGTGCATAATCTTGCAATCTAGCCATTTCCTGGCTTTCAGAAAGTCCTTTATTAAGACTTTAATAGTCAAACTTCAATCTGAATTGCGAGTTTAATAGTTCCTATTGGTTTTCAAAAGGGGGGGGGTGTTCGTCCGAACACCCCTGGGACACCCCTGGCTATGTGTATGAAAGGATACTGAAAATTGCTATCATTTCGGAATTTAAAACAATATCAGTTTGCCATGAATATATATAATTTTGAAGGCAAGACTTACCTTTCTTATCAGTTAAAAATATTACATGTATTATTTTAGCGATTATCAATAAAGTTCTTTATTGTTATCGTAATTCAAACGTTTTAGTCTATATTTTTTTACATCAAATGATAACGTATCTAAACGTAAAGTTGATGACCCGAATTATTCAATAAACAGCATGCATTAACGGAAATAACTGTCTGATACGAGTTCTGCGGGGAGAAAGGCTTAATAATTTTTTTTTCATTTTTGCCCCTTCGCTTGAAAACAAAAGAAGAACACTATTTATTTGTTGATTAGATGACCATTCATTTTTTATTAAAAGATTTTGATTAAATTATCATAGCCCATCCTAATTATGACTGGTCCTATCTGAACGTTACACACCTGTAATTTTCACTAAATCTGTTAATTTGGTGTCTCCAAGCCAACCAAAAATCGGGAAATCCATGTAAAAAGAGCATCAGTGGTTTTTTGGCATCTCCTTTACTCACGTAGTGTAGATTCACATCCTGAATGTAATAATAGAAATCCGTACTTATATAAATGAATATATTTTCATGTTGTTTATAAGGAAGCAGAAAACAAAAGAATGTCGGAAAATCGAAGTTTGAAGATATGACTATATATAAACATTTTTTCACACACTTCCTGTTTATGGTCGAGCTGGACTTTGTGAAATGATTTAGTTAAACTCAACGGCAAAAACAACGCAATATTTTGTAGGAATTCCAAGGACCCACCAAAGCTTTCATTTTAGGGATTGTGGGTTCAACAATGGTAAAGGTGTCACAAATACATGTACAACACGATTGATTGAAAACATACAACACGATTGATTGAAAACATACAACACGATTGATTGAAAAAATTACGTTGACCTTATAATCTTTGGGCTAACAGCCTTCGGAAAACAATTTCTATGATAGAATTTGGACAAACGGAAGGTACTGTGCATTAACTGTGAACATTTATTTGAACTCTATCTTCCTACTCGTACCCAATTTCAAGTGTTTGCTAAGTGAATTTCATAAACTCCCAATTTTATAATGAAAAGGTTTATAAAAATATCAGATATTTATCACTTATTGTTTGTGAGAATGATATTTTTTCTATTCATCGGTTTACGGGCCGGATAAGGGAAGTTGAAACACTGGAAAACAGGGCATTCAACAGTCAAGGACATTAACAAAAAGGGAAAGTTTCTTAAATTTGCATATACTTATAAAATTTAAAATTTAGAGAGTTCAAATTTTGATTTTAAGACAAATTCTAACCATTGGTTAAATTTATTTAACAATTTTTCAAAAGAATTAAACATAATTTGCAAAAATGTTGAATTATATTGTTTAAGGAAAGAAAACTTCAAATGGCTGCTGGAAAAAATCCCAGCATAGAAAACTTGATGGGACTTTGGGATTGTATTCAAATCTTAATTATCTTTAAATTCCATGCTCAGTTATAGGGCTATTTGACCTTTCATGACCTCTTTCCATATATGGTAGTAATTCTGACTGTTCAATTAATAAAACAATTTTACAAGTTGTAGATTTTGTGACACAACAATAGGTCCTTGACAAAATGCTGTTTTTACCGAATAGTTCATAACTATACTTATATAACTGATTGTCATCATATCTTCAATTTGACTATTTCAACGAGAAAGTAATATTTTTTGTAAAAATCTCAAATTTTTGGAGGTGTTTTTTCGAAACAGATATGAGCGCTTAAACATTTGTACTTGAAAGATGTTTAATTGTGCTTAGTTTGGTTCTGATGTTTTTGTGTGATCTATATCACAATCGACAAAATTGAATCAACTATAAAATTCACTAATTCCTCTGTATTTTCACATTTTCTTTATATAGTCATTTACAATACAAACCATATAAAATAATAGATATTATAAAATTGAAGATGCGGCATGATTGTCCATGAGACAGTCATGCAACAAATAACAGTAAAAATTAAACCTCTACGGGTCCCATTAGCTACTTTTCAGTTTTAGCCAAATCCTTGGGATAAAAACCTGGCTTAACCATAATTGTCCTTAAGACATATTTAGTCCTTAAGAAAATTCTGAAACCTACACTAGTTAAGGTTACAGAGTCAATTTTATACGGCGACGAGAAACCGCGCTTCGCGTTACCGGCAGGGTTGGGGATCCTCATTTTTTGAAGGGACCAAATGTGTCTTTGTAAGGGAATTAAATGTTTTGTATGCAACTCGAAAAGGTATCTGAGAGTTTGACAGAACTTTCCAACAATCAATCGCATGTATGTCTAGAAATAGTCGCTTGCTCATCCTCGACATTTTAAAGGACAAGGGTCGTTAAGCCACGTTTTGGTCCAAGAATTTGACTAATATCTATTATTCTATATCGTTGGTATTGAAAAATGTCTATAAAAATAAAATCCAATAGTTTTTTTTAGTTTAATTGGTTCTACAATGGCCACATGGAAAGAGAATTTCTGTAAAATTTGACAATACTCAGAAATTGCTTAATTTTATACAAATTTTGATACAATTTCTCGATTTTGATATAAATACGTCAGAACCAAACTCTACACAATTAAATATCTATCAAATACAAATATGTAGTAAAAATCTTCGTAATGTTTTTGTGCGCTCATAACTTTTTTGGAAAAAAAAACCCTAAAAATTTGATATTTTTACAGAAACTGTTACATTCATGTTGAAAATAGTCAAATGAGCCCCGCTTTTTTGTCGAAATGATAACAAATATACGCGGTATGAATTATTAAAAGACGCTATCTAAACAACATATTCCCAAAAACTTGTTGTTGTGTCACAAAATATAAAATAACTACTCCATTTTAGATCTTGGATTTGTTTCCATCTATATAGCACGGTATAGTGGATGAACCCAACTGTTTTGAAACACATTGAGACTTCTTGACAATGTGTCTAAAAGACCAGTCTAATCAAAATTTGACCATTCGTTCTTTTTCTATTTGTTTATTTTACGGGGAAAATAAACAAATGAGAAAGAACGTAGGGTCAAAATTTTAATTAGACTGTCTAAAAGACATGTCTAAAATATATTTATGTCTACCGACGTGCCCAACTTCTATTTCCATACAAGGGTCTCTAATTCTAAACCTAAAATCTTCCTACCACTATTAAAGTTATTAAGCATTAAATATTTTTCCTGTTCAATGCTCCTAAAGAAGCAATTTAGAAATTTCAATTTAGTAGACAGCATCCTTAATATTCTTATCTTATCTGAAAAAAAAATTAATAGTTAACTACCAGCTTTAATTTATTGTGTCTTATTAAACGTAGATGAGATAAATAGATTTGATCCTCCTCGCTAATTGATTACATGTAGTTAACATTGAAAGAGGGAGAGCTCCCCTTCCAGCAAATAAAAAAGGGAAAAGTTATCCCAAAATGTGAACAAAAATGTTACAAAATACAAGATTCGTGTGAAAACCAACATAGCTACAAGATGCACCTTTGCATATATGCTGATTAAATACATGATATCATGTCAGTTAAACTATTTACCTTGAGTTTGACAAACGTGTGTGTACCATAACGCTCATCTTTAAGACATTCCGTAGATTCTCTCGGTGGTTTTTCATTAAACGCTCGTAAATACTTGGACGGATGAAATACAAAATTCCACAGCAATTTAAAAACAACACCTATTGCATATGAAAATCCAATTGTTTGTAAAATGTACCTCTGAATCCTAGACATACTAAATGAGAGAATAAGAAAACAAGCTAACAGGAAAATAATTTATCAATCTTCAACGACTATACACGTAGATTCCGTGGCTTTTTCCAATACAGATCTTTTATACTATATTTCACGTGTAATGAGATGGGATGGTACGTAATTATATTGTATTAGATAATTTCTATACTTAAGAACTTCCGAGAAAGATTATATCAATCAATGTTACAACAATGCCAGAATTTTTACAGTTTTTATTTCCTAGCAGTTTTTATTTCCTAGATTGAAAAGTTTCGTTCGAAATAACCTTTTTGTTGTACTATTATAAGAAGCATATCTGTAGAGCATAGGCGTAGAACTGGTTTTGAATGGGGTGATTGGGGACTTCATTATAGATAATGAATATGTATATGTAGGCAACTATAATTGACAATGGGGGGGGGGGGGGGGGGGCCAAAAAAAATTTTTT
>JARWCS010127929.1:0-14789 GCA_034783895.1 Geukensia demissa | reverse complement strand
CCTGATCCCAGTCCAGTTTTGTAAAGGAGTTCGTGGATTCTAAGCCTGTGTTCCTGTTGTTTATGTTTTATCTTTTAGTGAATTTCAAATTTGTCTTTTCTCTTTGGACTATGCACTTTTGATCTTTCACATGGGTGTTCTACACTGGACATTGAACCACGTTAAATAACTTTGGTAGAACTCCTTTCAAAAGGTTCGGCTTCCTTTTCCGATCTGTGAAGATTTCAGAACTTCTAAGATTTCTGAATCTCGGTTTTACTATGTTATGGTTGAATTCCTTTCACTGGAGTTTGCTTCCTATTTCGATTTGGCTTGGATTTGACTACTACTTCTACTATTGTTGGATTTCGCCTTTCTGATGTTGTAATCATACTGCTGCTAATGAAAGGTTACTTCTTAAAATTAGTATAAACCCATATGAAATTCACAGTAGACAGACAATATCAATAATATTGTATATTTTTAAACCAATAGGACGTTGCAACTGTATCACCAAGCCACTTGTCAGACGTTTCCGACATGTTTATTACCTATTGCGTTATATACATTCTTATTAAAAAACCCTAACATTCTGAAAGGGTTCATTCCCTGCACATGGTAGAATTCCTCCTGTTCGGTTTAGCTTCATATTTGAATTTTAATTGGATATGAGTACTACAACTTTTTTTGTTTTTACGCTGCTGATGAGAGGTTATTCTTTGAAATACCTATACTGTTTAAAGAAGTTTCCAAAAGTGTTACAATATCGGTAGTCATTTTTTAAAAAGCTCTTTTGAACCTCCCTTCTATTTATAATTTTGCCGAGATATTTACGACTTCTCCTGTACGTGTATACCAGAAATTCTATAATTCGTATTTTGTGTAAAGACTATTTGATGATAACATTGAAAACGGGTCAATGGGTAATTGAAAACAAGATTGTAATATATGAATAATTCAAACGCATAAGAACAGTGCGGTTACACCTTTAATTATACGTCTGTTATTTGTAGACTTGGAAAAATTTACTCAAAGGAGAAGATAGCTGTGCATCCGTATGCCATTTCCATTACCTGTTATATTTAACTGCCCGTTTTCTCTCAAAGAGATTTATTTGAAACTTTTACAAAAATTTTAAGCAACGAACACATTTTTATACGACCGCAAATATATTACAGTCGTATTATGCTATGGGCATGTCGTCGGCATCGTCCGTAAACAGTTAGGTTTCTGTTTAATGACTTGTGTTCTATTATTTAAATCCATTTGAAATAATAACACAATGTTTTCTAATATCATTGGGATTGTTTTTGTGTGATATTTTAAGAAGGTTCAAAAGGGATTTTTTTCAAAGAATTTTCAAATGTAAGTTTCCCATTTTTGTCCAATTTTGATGGTATTTTCTTTGTATACCACACAACAAAGCCAACATAACAAGCCACAGGCCGCAGGACCTATCCCTTTTAAAGATATACTGGGTCCAAAAATGGTCATTATCTAATTTTCAAATTTGTTTACTTGCATTTGATTACTCAGGACGACAGCTTTCAGCAGTATTTCAACAGTTTTCTCTATTTCTCACTGTTTTTGAGCTAAAAGGGGTCAATGTAGGGGGAACCAATTCATATAAAATCGATATTTTCGATCTCTTACAATTTTCAAGATAAAAGAAGTCAAATCGGGTAAGTTTCGATTTCGCATGATATGGGAATTTTTAAATTTTTCATCTGCTTTTGATTTTGGTTTTTCCTAATGATTCCTTATGCTAAATGCAATGCAACAAAAGTAACAACATTTTTTACAAGGATAATGGGGGTCAAAATGATCAAGTCATATTATTGTGTCCAGCATTTTACTATGTCCAGCACATTACTTTATCCAGCACATTATTGAGTCCAGCAAACCAACGAACACTGTGTCCACACTTACCCAAAGGTTCATTTGTTCACCATTTACATGTCAATATGCTGCGGTCGTATCATGCTGCACTTGCGAAGCGCCACGTTGTGATAATGCATTTTTTAAATAGCAGTTTATACGAGATTAATAAAAGCTCCAAAAATGACAAATCAACATTTTCACACAAATATTGAGGTATTGACATTAATTGTTTAACCTTTCATCAAATGCTTTTAAGATTTGAAAATATGCTTTTGATTTCAAAAACATGTGTCATATTCAAAAGTTCGTTTTGTAAATTCTGTTTTGACACGTTCTTTCAATTTTCCTCTTTTGTCAACGATTGTCAAGTCATTTGTGGGAGTTTTTCGTTTGACATTTAAAATGGTAAAAAATCTCTAAAATTTCGAAACTTTGGAATCTTGCGTCCCAGTTTCATTAAATATTTACAATTAAAGGTATGCACAAAGCGCTGCTGCTCACCAATTATTCGATAGCCACCTCATTATTAAAGAAAGAATATGGAATATATAAAAGAAAGACACAATTCACATATTTTCTGTATTGTGTAATTTCTCGTAAAGCTGTTGCCTTTAACTCACTAAGTTTTCTTGGGGCACGAAACAAGTTCTTTAAAAAAATAGTGCCTTGCATTATTTTCTTTTATTAAACAAATGATAAACAAAATAGAAAAACAACGATTGAAAATGCCTTAATTACACATGCTCTCAATATACACAATGCTAGTATACTATTTGGTCTTATTTTTCTATAGAACAATTAATTTCAAGATGTGCAGACAAATTATTAACAAGGTTTTTTTCTATTTAACTATTGTTTTTTACAATTGTGCCATGGGTGTACAAATTCTATTGTCTATATTGATGTGCACCCAGTTTAAGAAGAAGAAAAACACCAAAAACAAAACAGATTTAGCTAAGTAAGTACATCTGTCATGGGCTGCCGTTTTGTATTAATTTTCTCTACAGCTGCAGGGGTTTTATAAAAGATTGCGGACAGCTTTTCTACTTTGTATGTATCTTTGATCATGTTCATAACATCACTAAGGGAAAGGGTGGAACCTGAACATCTACAGGAATACATGTAATACTTGACGAGAACGATCAAAAAGTGCCATATGTTTCACAACCCAATATTACTGTTTTCACAGATAGGGGAATAGTTACATTACATGAACTTGACATGAGATTTACAAATTCAAACGAAAAATTCTTAGTTGCTGTAAAATTCCAGAACAAATAGATTATAGTTTCTTTTTTTTCATTACAGAAGCTACAAAGATTTGTTTCTTTCAGTTTGCATTTCATTAAGAGATTATTTGTACTTATGATTCTGTTAAGAATCTTATATTGAAAGGTTATATTATATGCTATTTTTTGTGTGCATAAGTGAGGGTTCTGATAAATTTTTTCCCAATTTTCTATATCTGTATTCAGATCATTATTCCATTTTTCTTGTTGTTAAAGTGGTTCTTCACTAACCAGGGACAGGAATTTTTTTTATAGAAAAACTGGCTAGATTTTTTGTTATTTTTATTGAAATCAAAATTTTCACTGGAAACACTCTCAAGATTTTCCGATTGTGAGATTATATTATTCGATGATTTGGGGGATCATACCTGATACAGAGTATAACTGTAAAAAATTCACATTCGTGTGGTATAATTCTTGGAATTTTTCTAGCGAGAGAAACTGGCAATTCTCGTCAAGCAAATAATTTAAAAAAACTATTCTAGCCTGGCTCCATGAATGGTCGAACACCAATCACCACTTATTTTCAAATATTTATTAAACCATAAATGTTGGCTCAAAATTCCTCCAGGGATGACGATGGATTCTTCATTGAGCTTACACCACTTGCTAAAAATATCTTTCCAGAATACATGAAATAAAATGAGGCAATATTTTCTCAACACAATGAAGTGGCACCATCCATATTTTATTCGATTATTGTATTGATCAACAAAAAGAGTTTTCCAAGGTAAGACATTAAAAAGATTTAATAGTTTATTTACCCTGGCCATTTTCAATGAATAACAAAATGATTGTATATGAAACATTTTCGGCCCCCTTTATCGAAGTTATTTATTAGAATCTTTCGCTTAATTTTGTCTGGTTTGCTATTCCAAAGGAATGAGTAGAATAAATTCTGAAATGAATTTATTATGTAGGACGGTGGCTTTAGCAAAGCTAAAGATTTTGATACTGTAATTTTACCCATGATTGTAAGGTCTCTGTATATCCATTTATTTAATTAGGATTTGATTTTTTTCTATTTTTTCCTCGAAATTGATGAGGGTTTTATCCTCCCTATTTAAATCATATTTAATACCCAGAAGTTTAAATTGACCTGAAGTATTCCAATTTAGATTTCTATATGGCAAAATTTTTTCCCTAAAGTTTTTCATTGAGCCGACCCATATAGCTTCTGTTTTGTCCATGTTTGCTTTCAAACCAGAGTTCAGATAACTTGTCCAAAATAAATACAGATCTTTCCAATGACTTTTCATCTCCATCAAGCAATAACGAGGAATCATCAGCATACTGGCCCAGAATATACTCAGAATCGTTAATTTAAATACAATTTATATGGGGGTCACATTTGATAGAAGGATTCAACAGTTCTAGTGACAAAATAAATAAATAAGGGGAGGAGGGATCTCCCTGACGGACTCCTCGTTTAATATTAAATAGACGAGCAGTGACTGTTGTTAATTATACAGCTTTGCGAATTATTATATAATGCTTGTTCCCATCTACAAAAGTCAGGGTAAAATCCAAGAATGTTTAAAGCGCGGTTGATAAATGACCATTCAAGAGTATCGAATGCTTTCTCAAAATCTAATAAAAGCAAAAGACCAGGGATATTCTCCTCTTCAACTTTTTTCAATTTAATCAAATATAAGTCTTGTGCATTCCCCGTTGTATCTTCCCCTCACAAAACCTTGTTGGGTTTCACTTATCATGTGTTTAATAAATGGTGTAATCATAATAGCAAGTGCAGCTGAGGCTATTTATACCCACATTCAGTAATGTAATTAGTCTCCAGCTGTAGAGATAAAATTTTGACTTCCCCACCTTATGAATACATGTTACCAGTCCCTGTCTCTGACTTATAGGAAACATGCCATTTTCTAGACTAAAATTATAAGATTTTATTAAGAATTCGCTTATATCATTCAAGAAAAATTTATAAAATTCTGCTGTATAACCATCTAGGCCTAGTGATGTTTCATTTTTCATATGTTTTAGAACATATAAACATTCCCCCTATCTAATTTTCCTTCAGATTTATTTTTTTTGCTCCTCAGTGCATTTTTAATGGATTGTTTGGATAAAAAAGAGGGGTTCATGTTCTATTTTAATTTCTGAATCCGAGGAAGAATAAAGTCTTTCATAAAATATCCTTTACTTATCAAGAATTTTAAATTAGTCTGTTATGTCATGCCCATTTTCTAAAATCAATGTAGGGGTATTTTTTTCATTATATTGTCTCTTTTTCGAGAATGCAAAATTAGTTATTTCATTTTTTACCCTCCGCTTCCCATCTTGCTATAGCCTTTGTCATTATACCATTTATCTTTTTTTCTCTGTATTGAACAAGTTTTTGTTCTATGTTTTGAATTTCTTGTTTTCATTTTTCTGAGGGGTAATTTTCTGATTTTTTGGGGTAAAATTAAAAGCTCATTATTTAGATTGTCTTCTGTTTTTTTCCTTTTCCTTTTTAACTGACTTGAGTAAGATATCGTTTGACCTATGAACATCCCCCACCCCTAAAAAAATGAGGGTTGACAGAAAATTCTATGTCTTCTTCAACACCAGACCTAGAATATTGGTTAACTGTGTAATTTATACATTTTTAACTATTGTCACATATTCCTTGTGATGTAAGATTCTATTATCAAATTTCTAAAGCCCTTTCCCTTTTGACTGATTGTAGAATTTAAGAGTAAGATACACCGAAAAATGATCTGAACGATAGCTTACATCTATTTCTACATTTTAAAAAATATAGTTCAAAATGTGAAGATAGGCGATTTTGTTTTATATTTGCCCCCACCTTCCAGGTATATCTTGTTATATTTGGATTATTCGCCCTCCATACATCTACAAGGTCCAGAGACTGTTTCATCTTAATTACTTTCTCATGAGATTTAACATTGTTTTTAGCTTTATAATTTTTTTGTATCGAGATCAAAATCTTGAACTACATTCCAATCCCCAGTTTTAATAATTGAAGAGATTAGTTTTGGAATTCTGTTACTATTGTTTGGATTTTATAAAAAAAAATACCGGACTATCATCATTTGGGCCATAAATAGCGACGAAAGTCAATCGATAATCCTGAATGGTCATATCTAAAATAAGAAAATTTCCACTCTCATCATTAATTTCTTTATGCACAACATATGTAAAGGTGTTATTCATTAATATGGCAATTCCCCTTGATTGACAAGAGTGGCTTTATGTCCTCATTAATGGAGCCATTGTTTCTCTTTTTCATTATTACAGTGTGTATCAAAAATGATAAGAATATCAATTTTTCTCCGGTATCGATTAAAAACATCTCTTCGTTTTACATCATTAGCTAAACCCCTGCAATAGAGAGAACCAATTGTTAATGAAGCCATTTTATTATAACAACAAACAATATAGGTGAATTTTATAAGCCCTTATAATTCAAATACCAAATGCTGAACAAATGCATTTAAACCTGAGCAGACTATGACATCGCAATAAACGTTTTTTCTTGTTAGTCACATAAATACAGACATATCCGCAGTAGACTGACATATTTCAATTTGTAAAGTAAAATTTCCACTGTAAAAGTTGATGTTAAATTTTACTGTAGAGGCTTCATTAAAAGAGTTTTTTTTGTTTCTGTCTGGCCCTTCGTTTTTCTTCGCTTCCTTTCATTATTTCCTCATAAAACAATATTAATCATGTCATTTGTATAAACTACAAACACTTTAAATATAGAAAAAGTAAATTAAGTATAATAGTCTTTGATACTGCCATTCAAAATTCGAAATTACAAATATCTACATGTTGCTATTAGGTCTTCAATAATGGACATGTCCACAACATACGGCAAGCTGTAAAAATCCCCCGAAAATAAAAAGGTGATGATATTGAAAAATAACACCTATCAGCCTCATAAGTATTAAATGTAAAACAAGTAACATTTAAACTTAAAATCAACGACATCCACTGGATGACAGGTTTATGGCCTAGTACATGCACAAAAAGTATGTTGCGGTGTAAAACATGTTTTTTGGTACCCCTATCATTGGATAGTGGTGTAACAAAACTAACTGCATCCTTAAAAATAGAACATATAATGAAATTATACTGTATTTTACAGTATGTTCTACATTCTTGTACTCAGAGTACTTTGATTTCCTGATACTTTGTGAAAAATAATAATGTTCCAAATGGTCCAGAGAGTAAAGACGTTTTCAAATAATATTATTAACTACCTCAAAGACTTGTATTTGTTTAAAGTCTTTCCAACAAAGAAAATTGTAAAATTGACATTGAATGGTAACACGAAAGATAATATTGCTACTTCACAAAATTAGACGATTGACGAAAACACAGATGATTCCGAATTGTCAGACGTTCTCTCGTGTCCAAAATAAACATTTTAAACTGCTGCCTCCGTTATTTAAAAGATCAATTTTCTCTTTTAATTATCTATCTAAAGAAGTATGCCATACTTAAATGAAAAATGGATCGTGATTAAACTTAAAAATACATCTTAACTGTTATAATTACACAATGATAGGCAACGGAAATGTTCCCTGGGTATATTTAGATATAATTTGATTTATTGTTTTGGTAAAGACAGTTTAAAATTAATGAACGTTTCATGAACTGAGTCTCTAATGTTTTGTCTATTTTCTCTTATAGCAATCACAAAATCTGAAAAAAAAGGAATTTACATGAAATTTATCAAACAATGTTTTACAGAAATTTGCTGCATTGCTAAAATTCTAAAACATTTTAATACGGAAAGGCCTCGAAAAGTAACGCACTTAGTAGTTGTCCCTGCCGTCGGATTTGGCTTCCAATTTCGATTTGTTTGGATTTGAGTGCTTCTTCTGCTATATTTGAATCTTTGACTTCCTATGTTTCGGTCCTAATGCTACAGATGAGAGGTTACTCCTTGAAATTTACATATAGCATACCTAAATTTTCCATATTTATTTAACATTGGTAATTTTGTATTTTAACACCAAATGAAATTTAAAAGAAAAAGTAAATATTTTTTTTTCGTTTCACTTTGGATTTTGTATTTATAGGAGGATTATGGTTATAGAATGACAACCATGTATATACTTTAATTTTAATAAATTGAATTAATTAAAAAAATTTAATTTTTTATTTTAATTAATTTTATTTTTGTTATATATCATTTTTAACGAATTTTCATTTTTTTTATACATCAATATATATTTTTGTATAATGCAACACTATACAAGAATATATATTGAATTTATTCAATTTCTATTGTACTAACAAACTAAAACATGTCTTTATACAGTCGAAATAAAATAACAAACGGCTTTCTATCCAAGCATAATTACGTGTTCATTTTACATTAATATTCCAGCCTGATAAAGCTCCGTCGAAAATTTCCTTATTTTTCCTACATTAATCTGCAACAATCTGTTGTAATTGTATCGACACAACAGACAAAATATAGCTATGCGAAGTGATGGTCAATAGAATTTTACTTTTTTTATTACAGGACAGACCACAATGAACGACAGATTTATATTTCCCCTGTACGGAGAAAACAATAGAAATTGTGACATTGTAATTCAATTCCACACTATGTCTTTCCCAAGAAAAGATTTATACGTTACTATGACAACTAATTACAACGAAACCTACTTATTTGTGTTAGATGAAGCTCCATTTATAATGCCTTTGAAACAGTATCTGAGTTTTAGCGGTTCTAAAGGTTTGTAGCAAAATTTTCAAGTAATGAATTATATTAATCAAAATTAACTAAAAGCAAATGAATGCATGTGATAAGGCAGAAAAAAAAACAACATGATGAAAAAGGTTACATTTTAGATGCATAATTCAACAACTATATCATTCTTCGTGTTCTTGTCAAACTGCGAGACTCATATTTACAATGTTCATGCAACTATGGTAAACATATATCGCATATCTATATTGCACGATGGGCGTCCTCTCATTGGCATGACGCTCATAACCACTCACTGGTTCAACATTTACAATAGCCCGAAGTTGTTCGTTAGTTCGACGGTCAGTTCGTAATCCGAGGCAGTTTGACCTAATTTAAATAAAAATACATGAAAATGAAAAGATATGGGGGTAAATGTCTATGGAACGCCAAATTAACATATATTCAATAATTATACCTATCTTCAAATAATTGTACATATCTTCAATTCGATTCAAGATATCGTCAAAGCAATTAAACATATCTTTATTTAAATTGAAGATATCTTCAATTCAATTATTCCTATCTTCAATTTATTTGTACCTAGGTACAAAAAGTCGGAATTAAACCTATCTTTAATTGAATTGAAGATGTCTTAATTGAATTGAAGATATCTTTTATTGAATTGAACCTTTCTTTAATTCATTTGAAGATAGGTACAAATGAATTGATATCTTTAATTGAATTGGAGATAGGTACAATTGAATTGGAGATAGGTTCAACTGAATTAAAGATATGTACAATTGAATTGAATATATCCCTAATTGAATTAAAGGTATAATTCAGCTTATTTGTACCTAGGTACAATTCAATTAGAGATAGGTTCAGTTCATTTAAAGATAGGTATAAATTAATTGTACCTTTCTTTAATTGAATTGTACCTATCTTCAAATTAATTGATGATATGTTGGATTTATACCTATCTTCAATTGAATTATAGATATCTTAAATTCAATTATACCTATGTTTGACTGAATTAGAGATATCTTCAATTCAATTGTACCTATCTTCAAATGAAT
Source organism: Geukensia demissa (assembly GCA_034783895.1). NCBI lineage: Eukaryota > Metazoa > Mollusca > Bivalvia > Mytilida > Mytilidae > Geukensia > Geukensia demissa. The sequence continues at coordinate 4,890 of JARWCS010127929.1, read as the reverse complement.
AAAAGATATCTTCAATTCAATTGTACCCATCTTTAATTCATTTGAAGATAAGTACAATTGAATTAAACCTATCTTTATATATTTTAAGACAGGTATAATTCATTTGAAGATAGGTACATTTGAATTGTCCCTATCTTCAAAGAGTTGAAGAAATCTTCAAATAAATTGAAGATATCTTCAATTTTTTTAAGATAGATATAATCATTGAATATATGTTAATTTGGCGTTCCATAAATGTCAGATAGACTGCACTCCAACCACGAGAAAAAACTGAGTAGTTAACAAATCTAGAGGTTTCCACAAGGGATAGAATACATTATTTTGTAAAATAAGTTGCACTGAGTCAATTACAAAATCTTTGCTAAAACGAGACGCAATTGCGTCTCTATTCTTGTACCAAGATCATGTGGAATGTTGGTGTAGAGACTCACTACGTCGGATGTGATGAGTTCTGAGTTCGGAGAAATATTCATAGGTAAATGATTTTAAAAAATCCAGGTGATCTCGAATAAAACTTGGTACCTTTTCATATAATTGTTTTAAGATTCTAGATTCAAGATATATTATACTTAAGACAGAAAACACTGTTACATGAGATAGGACAGAAAACACTGTTACATGAGACAAGACAGAAAACACTGTTACATGAGACAAGACAGAAAACAATGTTACATGAGACAAGACAGAAAACACTGTTACATGAGACAAAATTAAATAAAACAAGTAAAATGACAAATGAACATAAATACGGAAGAAATTTACAATAGAACCTTTAATGTCCATTAGTTAATAACATATCATAATAATAATAATATTTTTAAAAATATATTATTACAATAATTTGACAATTTTTGTTAAGAAAATTGACAGATTATTCAATATTTTATTGTTACATAATGATAACATTCCATTCAATTGTACTTATCTTCAAATGAATTAAAGATTGGCACAATTAAATTGAAGTTAATGTAAAAAAATGGCTTAATCTCTGGGAAACGCTATTAGGTCCATCAACGATTGGTCTATATCTTAAGTCATCAGGACGTAAAATCTCGACATATTCAGAGTTTTGATCCGTTACTGCTTGTGATTTTTCAGCACTCTACTGCTGGAAAACGTAAAGTTTAAAAACGGAAACTTAACGTTTTCCAGCAGTTATTTCTATGGAGTATATATATAATGAAAAAAGTCTGAAAATCAAAGAGTCAGTAGATATTTGAGTAATAATTATAAAAAAAGCCGAAGAATCCGTCCATATTCACATTTTCATTTGGAAAGCAAACCCATCAATACCGCCGTTATTGCTATGGCCTATCGACAACAATCGAATGGAGAGATAATCCATTTGCGCACTTTTTCTGGCTTAGTGAAAAAGCCTGCGAAAATAACGTAATAAGTAATTAGATAATTTAAGTTTTGCGGAATTTGAAATATGTCATGTAACTTTTGATTCATATTTTAGTAAACTAGAATATTTTAGATTATTAATCATATTTTGCCAACTAGAAGTAACTGGTTTTAAATAAGTTAAAATAGAAATTAACTTTGCCCGACGGATTCCGCGTATCCACGTATGAATCTGAATGACTACAATTTTTTCAAAAGTTTAAAACCTCAAGTTAACTTTTCCAAAATATCATGCCGTTATTTCAACTTAATCAAACTCAAAACACAGCATACAGTCTTGTACCGTTTTGCATCCATTTTCATGATGTACACTGGGTATTCGATAAAATTTATTTCAGAATTAGCCGTTTAATATCCTTCTACTGTTTCTTCTTTATAATCAATAGTTCACCCAAAACGTCACACACAAAATGACAATGTTGAAAAATAGGAGGTCAATGTCGACGAATCTCGGTCATTCATTTCAAGAAAGACGCCGTATAATTATGACATGTGAAAATCAATATTTTTATGACATTTAGTGAGTGGAATTTGACATGAATTTAGAAAAAAAAAAAAAAACATTGTCTTCATCTAGTTTGAACATTTCGGGTGTCATTTTTGAAACTCGAGAAATTTGTATTCGCAAAGAACAGTGCCTGGAATTCATACAAGGAATATGTTGAATTTCATGAGATTCTTAGTTCTTCGGTTTAAAACATTTGTACAGCTGCACAGGTTAGTAAATGATTTTTATCTGGTATTTTGTATACAGTATCACAACTTTGAGTGTTCAATCTCCCCTTTAGGCCAGCATATCCATTTAGGATTTGGTAAAATATGATTCTTTCTTTATTTTCAAATAAATATTTATTTATTGTATGCTGAAGAAAATCCACTTTAAACATGTTTTACAGGTGATTCTAGCAGAAGTACATAAGTAAGGATTAGTACCATATATGGAAAGAGGTCATGAAAGGTCAAATGGCCCAAACACTCTTTATATTTGTCGGGGAAAAATCTGAGCATGGAAATTAAAGATATTGAAAATTTGAATATAATCTTAAAGTCTCATTAATTTTCTATGCTCGGATTTTTACCCGCAACCAAATGAACTTTTCACACCTTAAACAAAATATGTGAAATTCTTTTAAACATTATTAAATCCTAACTAATGCATAGAATAAGTCTAAAAATTAAAATTTATAATTTTAGAAGTATATGCAAATTTAGGATACATTGCCATTTTTGGTAGTATTGTTGACTGTACATCTGCACAGCAAATCTAAATTTATGATATAAAACTTCTAAAGCACATTGTCAAAAAAAACTAAAGGGCCTGAGATCTGTCTTGTTGCAGTAGTGTGGAATTTTCATTTTTAATCCTGTAGAACAAAAATAAAAAAAAAAGAATTTGACTACAAAGGACTACAAAGTAGTAAATTCATATTCAGTAAATAAGCTCTAAAAGGGGGAAGAAAGAACATGATTTTTTAAAATTTACACAAATCAATAATCAAAGCAGAAAAATATATGGAGACATAAAGTGGCAACATGGGCAAGGGTAGGAGTAGAGTTTTGAAAAAAAATTTAATGAAATACTACAAAAAGGGAAATAAATAGCTATAAAAGGGATGTATATAACAGAGGGATTGGTAACTATTTAACAGTCTTTGTTAAATGTTGTAAATATGTAGAGAATCGAGACTTGTAAGCTCAAAAACAAAATTATTTTATTATATGTCAAATAAACATTGTTTTTAACTTTATCTCATAACATGATAATATTTGCATGTACATTAATAAATTCAGCAATTTTTTCTAAATATACGTCCCTGGCTATTGGTCTCGGGTCTTATATGTGTTTAGGGTATATAATATAATAAATTTTCTCAGCATTCATTCTCACTCTCTTATTAAAATTTTAAGGGTGTCTTTGAACTTATACATAAAAATTATCTATAAATACTCATGCCTTGGTGCAGACTGTGATAAACTGAAGTTGAGATAATAAAATTTAGCGGACAATAAATGAAATAGTTGGACCTGTTCTTTGGATTGAAGCACAAGCATACTTCTCACAAGTACGTTAACCTTCATACTTTATAAAACCCTTTTTTTCTTTTCCATCGCATTTTGTCCATATCAACAAATATTTATAGCAAGCTCACAGGGTATCTGCCTATTTTAATGTCTTAAATCCTCCTGGATTACAAATAACTGTGGATAGTTATTAACAGTTTGATCATTTATACAGTTTTTGTTCATTTTCAAAAGTCAATTGTTGCACAAATATCCGAAAATTTAATAACATGTAGCTTGAAATTGCAAGTTTTATAGTTCTACACAGAAGACATATGTGAAGAGGGATAACTCATCTAGAAGAAAATGATGAAAAACTACCGCTTCGAACTGAAATCAATTTGACGTTTGCGTTTCCAACAGCTATATGTCTTGAAATTTTGTTTGAGGTTTAAACATCTTTAGAAATCTCAGTTTTTAGATTTTTGCCGTGACACAACTGTTGGCAACCACACCGTATTCAGAAGAGAATTACTGAATCAAAAGACTGTTTTTTTTCTTAAACTATTCTTTGAAATTGTGGTGTAGAATATATTCAAGAATCTTTGAAATTTCATAAAAGATGGGTGTGGTTCAGTATTTTGTAAATATTTGCAATTTTTGGTGTCAATTTTTTTACCGAAAATGACGTTTATTTTTTGCAGTCACATGAAGCCATTGTCGATAGAACTGGGGTCAAACTGTACCTACTTTCCAACTGATTTATATTGCTAGTACTTTCATTGCTTTGTACAGATCTTCAGGCGATAGAATTGTTAACAAAAAGCATTCTCTGTTTCTTTTCCCGAATGGTGGTAAAATGTCCAGATAAAAGGTTCTTCTGTGATGTAACGTTGTATTGTTTCTATGTATATTAAATGGCGCTGAAGAAAGGCCGGTGGCGCGGCCCCAAGCTCCGACAACTTTTATATCCTTGTGTGTTTTTGTATATTTAAACAAAGGTGATAGGTTGTTTGTTGTAATACATGTTTGCTGTATATTTTATATGAATGATAAATGTCGGATATGATGCAAAGGGTTTAACAAGCTCCGCGAGACTAGAGTCCACGACAAGACAGTGCCTGTTGACAGAGTAGTGCACGGATCCGTTAACACCTATAATGCGTGAAATACATCACAATATTACTTTGAAAACTAATATAATAAAATCACCACAGTAATCAATATAGAAATTATTATCTGTCGGAATTACTATTATAAATAAATAAAACTGATTATTTGTTTATTCAGAAACATGTTAATATTGGAATAAAAAACAGAAAAGCATATGACTATCCTATGCAAAAGAAATACCGAAAGAAATATAAAATTCAATTTTGCTTATATAAAGATTTATCATGTGTCTAGGTAAAATAGAGAAATCTCATTGGTCAACCAACTGCATATGAATACTCATATACAGTGCCCTAGAGTAACCTGCCC
>JARWCS010127711.1:0-14791 GCA_034783895.1 Geukensia demissa | reverse complement strand
CCACCAAAGTTTGGTCAAATTTGACCCAGTCGTTTCAGAGGAGAAGATTAAAATATGAAATGTTGACGGACGACGGATGCCAAGTGATGGCAAAAGCTCACATGACCTTTTCGGTCAGGTGAACTAAAAATGGAGGAAACTTTGTAAAGGACCTTTCAGAAATGGATTCTGTCAAGTTTGGTTAATGTAGTTTCAAATGTAAAAACTTTTTTTAAAATCACCAAATCAGGAACAAGAATTGCCTGTGGCAGCCATGTTTGTCTAGCAGTTTCAGAGTAGTAGACCTTTTAAAAATCGGCCAATCAGAAACATGAATTGCCTGTGGCAGCCTTGTTAGTAGTCTGATCAGGAAAAAGGATAAAATTTTTAAAGGACCTTCCATAAATGCTTTCTGTCAAGTTTGGTTCAGTTTGGTCTGATAATTTCACAGTAGAAGACATTATAAAAGCAGCCAATCAGAAACTAGAATAGCCATGTTTGTATTGCAATCTGGAGGAAACAAAAAAGTCCAATCAAAATCGGATGAAAAATCAAAAAGATTTCAAAATAAGGATGTGGCTATTTTGCAACCCTGTATACCAAATAATGGTAAGAGATGGGCCATTGCGCAAGTGCCTGATTAAGTGGCTTTGTCATGGAGAATACAAAGAAAAAAACCATTAAAATCAGACAAGAAAAAAGATAACTTATATTGAAATATATGGAAAACCCTTTTTAGTCCCTTCCAAAAAAAAAAAACAGGAGGGCTTGATCACCCAAAATCAATACCAACTTATATCTAGTACCAAAAGCCTATGTCCAAAATATTCAAAAGAATGGGTTTTCTAGAACAAAAGTTTAGAAATCAACGTGTCTACAGATGTCAATACTGACAACAGCGCCATACCATAATATGACCACAATTTTTTGCTGTCATATAAAAATAAACTGTACAACTTCTGTACATAGCATGGACAATGACTTGTACTGGAGATAGATCTTTCGAAAAAAAATTCTTTATAGCCATTCAATGACTATGGTAAGGAACTGATGGAGAAAATTTCGTTGGTGATGTATCTTCTGAAAAAATATTGTTATGCACATCAAAATTTGTATAATCCAAGACTGTGTCAATAATAGCTATGTTCTAAAAGGTCTGTGCCCCTTATTGCCCAAAATCTTAATGCATATACACCATAATGAAATTCACAAGAGATTATCAGGTATTTGTATTGGAGACAATTATACATTTTCACCAATGAAAAAAATAAGTGTGCACCAAAATTATATAACATGAAATTCATGTAAAATGAATGCAACAAATTGGTTATGTAGTAAAAAACAATGAATTTCTGAAAATTATTTTCCAAACTCCCCAAAACAAGACTAGTTACCTTGAAAGGTGAAGACTTAGTATCACACAAATCATTTACACAAAAAATATGGGACAAAGTAAAATGTGAAGTAGTGAGGTGTAATTTATATCCCCTAACTCATGTGCAAATAAATTGCATCTCACAATTTTCCAATTTACTCTGTCCATTAATCCAAATAACTGCCAAAATATAGAAAATTAATGGTCAAATTATTAACTTATATTTGGTGCCTGGTTGTTAGTATAATCATTTCAAGGGTAAATCTAACTCAACCATAATTGTTTCTATAGGAAGACAGTTAATATATTGGCTTCCCCTTGGTTAAGCATTAGGCGTTCACTAGATCTAATGAATCTACTATTAGGTAGTCATTATTCTAAAACTGTATATAGGTTGTAGCCGTCACTGACGGAAGACTGCAATTAATTTCCAGGATATTTTCTTCTTATTTTCCTACAAATATTAACTATTTCAATAGTTATGATAGTTGTATTATATATTTATATTGAAACAAAAGAAACAGAAATAAATAACTGTTTAGCATACTCATATGTCAGCATTTGAAAATTAGAACAGAAAACAGGTTATTCATGACTTGTTTTGTATCAATAGGATTTTCTATAAAATTCCAGATGCAGAAATATGAATTTCAAAATATTTCCTTAAATGGCACTTTGAAATGTATTTTATGAAATAATGAAAATAAAATTGTGGGTTAGTGGGCAAAAAATCCTATGCTTTAAACCATTGGATAAGTCCAGTGGAATTCAAATATCTGATGGCAATGGCATCCAAACCAAAGTCAATGAAGCATAAAATCCAGATCCCAACAACCTTATTCTTGGATGCTCTCCCCCATTTCAAGGTCAAAATGTATACTAAATTTTTCTTGTACCAGAGATTCTACCTAAGACATAAAATTTAACCAATTAGTGAAGTGGCAGTCTAAGTCATAGTGACTTTTTCTTTTTGTATGCATGCCTTGTCACCAAGGGCCACATTAATGCATGGTTCCAAGGTGGTTTGCCTTTAAGTACTGGAAATTGTGATACAAACTTGTATAAAAACTTAAACAAACCAGTGTGCTATCTAGTTTTACAGTAACCTACATCCTACCGAATGCTTGGCTCCTGACCAAGGTCTATCTATACAAGGTTAATTACATTATATTTTTCCTTCCAGTACTTGCGATATAAACACAGTCATAAACTTTAATATGGAAATGCAAAGGGGTAACCAATATTTTTCATCTGTTGAAGTGAAATTAAAGAAAATCCCTTTCACACATTTATTTTCCCTTCTGCTCTTTAGCAAGATCTAGACATTTACACTGCAGTCTCTAAACATGCTCAAATGTTACCAACATAACTTAGCTAAGGTATGCTTGATTAAATGTATACAGGTATTATGACTAAAGGTAGTAATATAGACATACCATTTAGACAGGAAAACTTCTTTAAGTGTAATTTCAATGCTTTGCAATGCAATGGCAATTTCTTGTTTTCAGATGGATCTTTGTACCAAGCAGCAGATTGAACATCTGTCAAAATCATTCCTGCCTAAAACAAAAATAAGCTTTTTATGCAACCCTCCCAGAATAAATGACATAAGCAGAAAGATTTTATTCACTGGAAATTTTCCTCTGTTGGGTTGGGAGAAATCTTAAGGGGCTGATAAAATACTTCTGATAGTGTTTGCCCATATTTATGAAATGCACATTTAATATGACATTTTTTTTTAATTTAGTTCAAATAAACCCATATCTGATTTTTACATGATTTTTTTGCATTCTTATCATAAAATTATGATTAAATAGCAAATTAGATAACATACACTGTTTTTTGTTTTTGTTTTGTTGTTGTTGTTTTTAATCAAAGGAAAAACAAAGTTAAAACAAAAATCCAAATGTCATATTGTGTGTAAGAAATAGAAATATTTACCAGCACATATGTGGATATACAACATTGATGTTTTCAGAATCCATTTCATGAAAGATGTTAAAGTTTACAAAGGATTAGTGCTTCGACAAAACAATAATATCAGCTTATGCATACATCTTTCACGATCGTGACATCTGGCCATGCAAAATTCTCTGATTTCAGGCCAAATCCTGTTAAAAATAATGAGTGAAGAGGCAGATTTTTTTTACCTTTTTATTGCAGAATTAAGTGTTGACATGTCTATTATATTGATCAAATCTAAAAAAAAACATAACAATATCTGTCATTTACTTTTTTTTCATAGGATGATGCATTAAAGCAACATATGTAATTTTTTCAGTTCTGGACTTCATGACCCTCCAGGCACAATGAAATGCAACTGTGAGGGGCTTTGATGGAAAAACCGATATGGTAGCTGGAAGAATCTCTATATACCAGATCCAGATTTTTAAATTATTGCTGACAGGCTCACCAAATGTACCCAAAATGTCAAAAAGTCACCAAAATGCCATTTTTTGCCTTGGGATGGGCTGTCATTTGGGCCACTGGATCTTAGCCTTACAGATATGGTTAGAACCCATGAACCCCTTCATTTTTGGTGTTGTCGCAAGACTAATGGCTGATGCACATGTCACACCACAAAAAATTTTGTTTTTTAAAATTTTCCCACCTACCAAAAAGCAGAAATCACCAAATAGTCTTTTTGGCCCAAGGGGGTTTCCAAACCCCAGACTGAGAGCATTTTTACACCTCTGCTGTACTTTCATAAGGCATATTTTGGAGGACTGAGTCTGATTTTCTAGAAGCCACAGTTTGAAGGATGTGGGTTTCTACTGTTGATTTCCATGGCAACCCAATTGTCTCTAAAAATAGTCAAAATGATCATTTATTCACCTGTGATTTGGTTTTGGCCCCACAACCCAACCCCTCCCTCCCACCCACTATCCTACCCCCTTTTTCTTTACTGTTTCATTGTTCCTGCATAAATAATAATTCATAGTTTATGTAAGTTTGTAAATAATGGAAAATTAAGAATTTTTGAAAATTTATTCTGTTCCGAAAGGGTTAACTCCTTTCAGCCCCTTTACCCTCACATTTCTAATCAATACCTAAAATAAAACGAGAAGATTCTCATAAAAACAAGACAAAAACAACCACCTGACTTTTTACTAAATCTATATAAATATTGTAATTTTCTGATCTCCAGGTATTAATGCCTGCTATAACAAATTTTCAAGATGTCATACATCACATTATAAATCAATAATCAATATTGTTACATAAAGGTCACCACTAAGGTGGCATGTCCTCTGTTGCAGTGTCTGCTTTTAATGTTTTTTTCAGTTCCAATTGATTGGTTTAATCAGCTTGTCGTCTAATTCTCTGCAGCTACAGTTACAGGCAGTAAAATTTTCAGATCCAAAACAGAAATAGATATAAAATTGATTTATCAATTTCAACTTAAATGTACAAATATTCAGTAATACAAATGCAAATATTGCTTTATAAAGCAGTACCATTTTTCTGAAGAATTTCAAATTTGAATTACCGTAATAATTTGGATAAACTGTTTAAGATGAGCAGAGCGTACAAGATTTCAGTATCAAATTTCCAACTTAAGTGTTTTATGTCATTTAAGTTGTGGGAAATTATATTCCTTGCTGTCTCACGACAACTCTCTTGAGATTTGAATCTAATTAATGTTTTGTTATTCTTGAGTAGGCTTTACTGCACAGCATTAATTGGTACGCTGGTGATCCACTTTTATTATATGACAACAAAACCTATAAATGTTATTAAGAAATAAAATTGATGGAATAATTCAGAGGCGAAACAATACTTAATGATTTGCAATGGGTCTAGTAATCACGAATCAATATCATGGTATCTATATTCATTGCAGATTGTTCCGATTAGCATACACCTCCGTTTTCAAGCAAAAGTGCTGTACATTGGAGAAGAATTATTGGTCTTTAAATTAATGATTTTATAACCTATAAGTGGTTACCAAGTTTATCTATAGCATCGAAAATATTTGTGTAATATTCTTTTGAAAGGGAATTGAAATTAATTTAATCTCTGGAATTAAGGATCATGGGATGTAGGCCTGGAAGACATTCCACTTCAAAATTTAGGATTTTTCCAAGGAAATTTTACAAAACTAAAAATAAATTCTCAGATATTTCATTGTTAAATAAAGGATTTCAGAAAGAGGAGACAGAATTTAATAAGTTTTCCACGACAACGAAAACTTACAATCATGGTCATCACCATGAGATGATAACTCTTCGTCTATCTACAGATGGATCCACTTTACAAATAGAGAAAAATGATGAGGATAGCAGTGATAATGGCAGCAACAATGATGTTATACAGGAATGTAAAGAAGCAGATAGTTTAAATTCATATTCTTCTCGATGTAAAAGTGAACCTCTTTTAAATCCTAGTAAAAAGTCAAAACAGCAAAAAGTCTGGAGTGATTATGATTTAAATCAACATGGTTTAACTAGAGAGTCAACAGATGATGAATATGAATGGTTTACTGCAGAAGTAATTGATGATAGTGAAAATTCATCCTTGGCAACTGCCACAATTCATCATGAGGAACTTAAAAGTGAAAGCACATCTGAAGAAAAATTCAATGATATAACATTGACACCCAACATGTCAAAACTTTCAGCGGAGTATATAACACATCTATCTGAACAAATTTTAGCAAATGCTTCTACTCAATTAGGATTTAAGAAAAATGGATTACAAAATTATAAGAAATTAAGTCCAGAACTACCTCGTAAGACAATAGCTCATAAAGAATTCAAATCAAATCAGCATTTGCAAATTCCAACCACTCGAAAATTTCTGGCACGTTTTAGTGAATCTGGTGATATATCCTTTTTCTCTTCAGATGAATTATCTAATGTTCATGAGCTCAAGTAATAAATTTTCCAAAATACCTCATAACTGAAAATTGAAAATTGAACCCAATGTGGTATAAATTTATTCATCAATAATGAAATTATTTACCAAAAACACTTAGAAATGTAATTTCACCATGGAGAAAGACTTGAAGGATGGTACTCCGACAAGACAATAAATTGGAAATGTAACTGCAGGAATTTTCTAAGTTTTTTAATCAGATTGTTTCATAGCTGTGATCAAAACGCTTCCTACTATTTGTGATACTCTTGCAGTAAATTAGAAATTATTACCATGGAAACCAATTATTTAACAACTCTTGTAAGTGTTGCAGGAAAATGTCGAGTATTCTAATTTCCATTGACCAGAAATTGTATCTGAAAGTTCTTTTAGGACTCAAAATGTAAAAAGAAATGAATGTTATTTTTATCTTATAATGAGATCTGTAACCCAACAAATGTTTCTTTACAACTGCTGATGGACAATTGGATTTCTTGGTAATCAAGAAAAGTCAGATATTGACACTCAGGACAAAAATCTAATTTTGCTATTTTTAAATGCTATTTATAAAATATTTGTTTTAATTGAAAAAAAGTATTACAATATTTGTAAACATAAATGTTTTATTATACCATAAACTCCCAAGATTAAATGGAAGACAAATTGTAGACCAAAATTTTTTTCCGTAATGTATTGCCAAAGGGTAAAATCCTTCAACTCAAACTACACAAGGATGTTTTCTAAATAAATACAGAATTTGATCATAATTTTTAACCAAGCAAGATGTCCATTAAATATTTATATTTTCATCAAATCTTTTGTTGTCATTTACATAAATGTACGTGTATTTATTATTCATTGTAGCGTCAATGTATAGTTCATGATATATTTTTTTCTCAGATAAGAATCAGAAAAGCAATCTTACAAACAAACAATTAAAAAGATTGGAAAGAATTTTTATCAATATCTGGTAATTTGATCAATTCCCGCAGGCTCCATGTAAAAGGATGTCCTTTTCTTAATAGCCATCTTGACGATTCAATATTTGTTCTGCAACTGATATTCCTATAGTGGCCATTTATATGATGTTATATGATAAATAAGCAGGTTTATATTTATTTCAATAAATATACTTATACCAAACCAAACTTTTGCTCACAATTTTTTTTTACAGTATCCTCACATGATTGTATACCATATGAATGAAGATTAAATTCATGTGAATCCATATTTAATATGCTTCATGTGAAATTCATGTGAGCAAATTATGGCACTAATTTTATGTGAAATTTTCACATGACATTTACACAAAAATTTTAACTGCAATGAAACTTAACAAGAAATTTTTTTAGAATTACAATAAATTCACAATTTTACATGTAATTGCTCAGAAAGAGTACAACAGAAATAAATGTAATTTTTTTAAAATGAAATTTATGTTAATTTCAAGTAATCTTAACCATTCTTTAATCTACTTTCACTAATTTGTATGCCATTTGACCAGATGTTTTAAAGGTGATTATCAAAGTCACATGCTGTGATTATCAATGCTATGTGCAGTTTGGTGACTTGGTTGGTGTCACAATTCAGCAGGAGTTTTAAAAAATTATTTTAAATGAAAAACAACAAACTTCCTCAATTGAAGAATCTAATGCAGGCTTAGATTAAAATATTAAATTTTTTCAATTGTAGAAAATACATTGATTGATTGAATGGTGCTTAACCCCCAGCACTAAATATTTCATGCATTTTAAGGCATATTAATTAATGAATGATGAGGACGGAACCCTGCTTTGAACTAGACGATCTGCTGAGCTGGATTTTTAATGTGCTAGCTCATGAGAGCAACAGTCCAAAGAAAAAAATGGCACTTTACCCAGACACATTATTTGGACTCTGGACCTACCAGTTTTTGTTCTTACTCCGCAATGCTGGGTGCTAAGCAGTGAATCACCAAATACCAATTTGAATATCTTTGGTTTGACCGGGCTGGGGATGGAACCCACAACCTTCCGCACTCGAAACAAGCACACTTAACCATTACACCACAAAGGGTGGTCATGTCCATATTGTTAAAGATCAATTAAACAAACAATAACTGTTCTCATTTACCCCAAAATAATCCAATGTTTATGTTTAGTTATAGGAAATAACAGGTCAATCAATGTTGCTCAACCATTAATTGTGACAGTTATCTTAATCTAATTACAAATTGCCATTTTAACAATATTGTGCAGACTAAAAACCAGGAAGCCCATCCCCACAAAATCATTTTTTTATGGGAAACCACAAACTTTTGAGCCCACAAAAGCTCACAAAAACTGCTGCTTCTTCAGTATGTCTGATTACCATTCCTACAGCAAGGAAAGACACCACAAGCTTACAAAAGCCATTATTTAAACACTTGATGACTATTCCTAAATCAAGGAAGACACCAGAGCCAGTATTAATTACCATCTTTATCAAATAAAAATCAATCTGATTGTGGATGCCATTTGGCTTGGCCATTAATGTTAATAGATAAAATTCTCAAAAAAAAAGCACCATAGAACAATTCAATAAAATTTTAGATGAATTAACCAAACATGTTTTAGTGATAAGATTTTTATACGGTTCTCACATAAAAAGTCCTGCAGTAGTGATCATCTTGGTTGGTGGTCAGGATCAAAAGATATAATTTTGGAAGGAACTTGTCCAATGCCCATGATACCAATGATTAAGTCTGATTTAGCAAGTTGTTTCAATTTGGTGTCAAATTACCCAATAAACCAACCAGTAAACTATTCAACCCAATTTTTGTTGCAAATGGCCCAGTAGTTTTAAGCAAAGAATATTTTTTAAAAGTTTATTTTTTTAATATCATATTCCAGAGTTTAGTTTGCACTGGTAAAGACTGGTTACAGAAAATCCACTTTATTTTTGCAAAAGTTGTAATCTTGAGTAATAGTCTTTGAACACAATTTTGAAAGGAAACTGATGGAGGGTCATTGAAAAAGGATATTGATCCTCTAGAATGCAATTTAGGGCTTGTCAGATAAAACTAAACAATGCAGAACAATTCTTTAAACAGTGGAAATTTAAATTTCTTTTATTCAATGTCAAATCTATTGCTATAAGCACATATGCCAATACTCTACCTACCTTGAGCATGAGTCAGATCCCCCTACCATATTAACAAGTTGTAAGCTAAATTCTCTGGCTTTTAAAAATTTTCCAGGGTTTTTTCATCCTCATTAATTTTCCCTTACGATGTTGTAAGGAAAGCTTTTTTTAAATCATGGTCATCTCCATAATGTAATGACATGGATTAATTATAATTGGTCTGGAAAACCCTCAAACACTCAAGATTCCATAAATCATTTTCAGCTAGGGGACTTTGTCCTCTTTACCCAATAGTGCTTTTCCCAAAAACCTCTTTGAACCATAAGCAGTCCCTAGACCCTACACCCCTTGACAATTTTCTCCTGGATTCTATCCAAAATACTTTGGCAAAATCCTATACACAGTGAAATTTAGGTATTTACAATCGTTGTTTTTGTATTTTGTCAACAATCTGTTTGATAAAAGAAAGAAATGCAAGGCACTTTTTTTTAAGAACTTGTTTTATGCCCCAAAAAAATCTAGCAAACTAAAGTCAACAGTCTAAAACGTACACATCTTCCTATTTTTGGCCCCTAGCGTGTCTGATGAAGGTAAATCTAGAAAAGATGTGGTTAAAAAATAAGAAGCATATTAGCAGTGTACAGGAGATTCATTTTACTGACAAACAAATTCTCTATTTTTCTTCATTCACCTGTCTAATTCCTAATCAAATCTAGGAAGGATAACAGTCCAAAAGGTCAATTATGAATTATTCTATTAAATTGACAAGTAGAAATGATTTTGACACATTAAAAGGTTGACTGTCAAATTCAGCTTGATTTCATTCAACTTGGGAGAAAATCTATTAATTATTACTTATGTACAATATTGGCTAAATTAATTCACTATGACGTCTTTTCAAATATAATATCTGAAACAAAATGATGACTTGGGAATCAGTGTAATAAAAGAAAATTAACTTTATTCATAAATCATATATAGTAACCTTTTGTCTGGTAAAAAATAGCCAATCTGAAAAAGTCTGGTTTTGACTGGTATTAAATCAATGGGGAAGTGTTTTTGCTTACATTTTTAACACTGTTGAAATTTCAACCAGAGGCTGTCAGAGAGCACTACGTTTCAACTTATTTGAAAAAGACATGATGTATTGAAATCAATTTGTCATCATATCTTCATGTCACTTTTGCTAGGAAAAAGGAGCCAGCATTGGTCGCCTGATAGGTCATTGCTAAATTCAAACTGAAAATTGTCTGTCTGATGTCAAAATTTAAAGAAAAAAAATACTTCTTAGAGAAAATTCAATGTAATAATGTTAGACTGTGCGATCCATATTTAATTTCTGACTGGCATATTTTATATACAGGACTAAAAAACGATCATTTCCTCAACAAATCAATTCAATCAGTGGGGTCATTTCTGACAAGAAAACAATTTCTTCAAATTTCCTTCAATTTTAAAATATCATAATAAATCCAGCATTTGTGGCAATATAAAACTATAGAACTGTAAGTTTGAAGAGGACCAACCTAGGTTTTCACACAATAGTTCCTTTAAATTGGCTAAGAACTTTCAAACAAGTAGAGATATGAACATTATTTCCTGTATGGTCCTATGTTGAACAAAGTCTGGCTGTGCTGTTACTTGAATATTTGATCGGCATGAAAAACATAACTTTTGTAGAGAGTTATCTAAGGATCATTCACTTTACAAATAATTTCAATTGGGTTGCTAGTTTCAGACAAGAAGATATTTGAGCAAAATTCTAATTGGGACCAATGTTACACTAAGTCTAGCTGTGGCTGTAAACTTGAATATGAAATCAGCCAAAAAAGACAATCCAAAAGATCATTAACATCACAAATCATCTAATAGGCTGGATAGTTTCAGACAAAGAGGAAATTTGAACAAATATCCAATATTAAACTAAGTCCGCCTGTAGCGGCCATCTTGAATATCGACTCAACAAATCAATTCAATTGGCTAGGTTGTTTCTGTCAAGAAGACCTTTGAATTTTAAGCCAATAAGAACTGGCAGCCATGTTGTTTTATAACTGAAGAAAACTTTTGTAGAGGACTATCAAATGAACATATCTGCCACATCTGGCCCCTATTGACCAAATGGTATAAGAAGAAATAATAAGACTCTGGTGTTCTGCCTGAACAGGTGCAAACCCACTACTCCATGTGTAAATAGGCATTAATTTCTGCTCACTAAGGATACTCACAGCTCCCAATTTGAGTAAAATGGCAAAGTCCATGTCTTTCCGTGACCAAGTTCAAATGTCTGTAAAATTTGAAACAGATTATAAAACAGGAGGTTGACACATCTTCAGTGTATCTAGAAACATTCCACAAAGTTTCAGACCTCTAGATTTCCATTTGTAAAATGTGTAAGTTGAATTGTCTGCTCTCAAAATGAATCACAATAAATTAGTTTCTTACAGTGTGTTTATGCAAATCTACACATTGTCTAAGTTTAATGTGAAGTTTCATTGAAATCCCTTGATCAGTTAAGGATATGATGTGCTTACATTAGGTCAAACCATGTCGAACATTCATTTGTAAACTGTAAGTAGAATTATCTGCCCTTGAAATGAAGTGCCATGAAAAAACTTCATATATGCAAATCTCTGCATTGTGTCTAAGCTACATGTGAAATTTCATTGAAATCTTTTGTATTGATTAGGAGGAGAATAGGCTTATAAGGTCACACCATGTAGAATGTCCATTTGTTAACTGTAAATTGAATTATCTGCCCTTGGAATGAATCGTGTTCAATAGGCTTCCTTAATGCATATCTACACATTGTGTCTAAGCTTCATGTGAATTTTTTGTTGAAATCCTTTGTACTGTTCAGGAGGAGATGTACTTACAAGGTATGTGGCAGACGGACAGTGAGTCTGATATAACTCCCAACTTTTGTGATTTTTGGGGGCAGGGAGGGGATAAAAATGTAAATTGTTGCAAGATGAAGGAAGGAAAGAGATTGCAATAGATCGAATGATCCTTCAGGTCAGGTGAGCTTAAAACCAGGCACTTATTACAATAAGCAAAATCTGGAATTTTATCAAGCATTTTATGTTCCCGTCATTCAGATTTGACTGAAATGAAAGAGGTCTCTAAAATTAATTTGCAATAATAAGGGTTCAACAATCATGGCAATGGTGTTGGAACTTTTTCAGTGCGTAGATGTCATATACAGTTTCATTCCACTATTGCCATTGATTTTTTGAAACAGGGAAATTAATATCTGACAAGTGCGTGTTAAGCAAAATACCTAGAGGCACTCCCTTCCCAAGAAAGTTGCTAAATCATTTTATAAATAAATTGGAGGAGGGGAAATTATTATTAGAGCCAATATATTAAAACCTTTTTCAAAGCTATGTTATGCCAACTATTTTGGGTGTATTTATATGAAGACCAAGTTTTGAATGCAGGTTATAGTGTCATGTGTTAAATAAATACATTTAGTTACAATGGTCAGCTTATTTGAAAGGAACAGATGCCTGACAAAATTTATGGAGGAACCACATGGACAATTCAATATGCGTCACACATCTACAAAGCTAGATGCAGTTGCTGTTGGAAATAACAGCTATACCCCCACCCTCCACAAAGTATAACCCACCGTCCAGGCCAGAATTACACACTGAAATACTTTTCTAATAATCCATTTCAATTTGTTGAATTAAAATTATTCCATGTAATTGGATGTCTAAGTATCTTTCCAAGAAATAATTGTCTGAGTATTGGAACCTTTAGACCCCTTTGGACTACTTCACCAAAATAAAAATTCTGAAAGTTTAATAGATACCTGCATAATATATGCAACCTTTCTAAAATTGCAACAAGTGTGGACACAGAAATGTCTCGTCTGCAAATTGAAGGCAAAGCAAAAAGTTGACCGAACCATTGAACAATCAGACACATTTTGCCCTAAACAATAATCATCATAACACATTGTATGATATTAAATTATCATGTCAACTTCTGATGACCTTACATGTAGCTGCTGTGAAAAGAACCTAACCAAATACACATAATCAAGCCTCTGGACCATAAAAATCAGACCAAGAACCATATGGCAGACTGACATTCACAATTAAGAATGAATAAGAACATCAATTATTGGTATGTGATAAGAAGGTACAAAAAACTGTTATAACAACGTCATGAAAATGAGGTCAAGGACACCCAAGAAAGCCTGACTGATATAAACAAACCAAATATTATTGACCTATCATGAGTTATATCTGACAAACTGACCTAAACGTAATAATCTGACTTTAGTCACTTGACCATGAAAATGAGGTGGTCAATGACACATGACATAAGACAGACAGAGATGTCTACAACTATGATTTTTTTTGCAAGTGTAGTAAACAACAACAGATTCAAATCTTAAAATAATATTACTTCTGACTGTTCTACTAAAGTTCTGTTGCATCCAAGTAACAGAGACAAAGATGTTAAAATGATATTGGCCAAGGAAAGGCTAACTTCATTGGCAGTTGAATTCATTGGTTTTTGGTTTATTTGTTTGATTGGGCTTTAACGCCAATTTGAACAATATATCAGTAATATCGCTGCGGTCAGTTTCACTGGTGGAGGAAGCCAGAGTACCTGGAGAGAACCACCAACCTTGGGCAGGTAACTGACAAACCTTTAATGGTGCAATGCAAGTTCAACGCAACCCATTTTTGTATGGTATAAAGTCAGGCACGAACTCTAGCCATATAGGTGATAGGCTAAAGTGATCTGTACAAGTAAGTTTAAATCAACTACCTAGAGCACTTGGCCACCCAGGCCCCTAAATTCATTGGATACAACTCTGAAGGACCACCCAAGAATCATTCCATATATTCTAAAGTTTGGTTGCAATGGACCAAGTGATGGATTTACATTCTATCTGGGTGAAAATGAGATAAGAGAGATAATTCTTGTACTCTCAAGGTAATAGTAATTTGCCTTTGGACAGTGTTGTGCACCACCAATGATAAAATGAAAGAATACACTGAAAGAATCTTAGTGAGCACGCTTACATAATCCATGTGTCCACACACTGGACCATCAAAAATTGTTTTTAAATAACTTATGGTGGTAGTCTCACTGACCAATCTTCAGCAAAATATCTGAAGGGTTGAGGAAAAAAAAATTGTGGGAAAATGTTATTTCTATGAAATTTGTCCAAGAGCTGTAATGTGAGTAAAAATCAGTTGACGGGAATAAAACATAAACTTGATCTGTAACTGAAGGTGGATGACTCATATACCAACCAGAGGTACCAAGGAGCCTGAAACACTCACCCTGATTTCCACTAGTGCCCTATTGAAAACTTAGAATAGAATGTATCCATGGGACACAGATGCCCCCGCCAAAGATTATGGGCTGTTGCCAAATTCAAACTTGATCTGTATTTGGTGATCCCAAACAACATATCCAAATTTCAAATAATTACTTTCATGTAGTCAAAAGTTA
>JARWCS010127602.1:0-12955 GCA_034783895.1 Geukensia demissa | reverse complement strand
AACAATGAACCGGGATGTAAATAAGTACCTTACTATGCCGAAAAGATCAGAAGCTTGCACCCCACACACTTCTTTACACAACACTTATAAAAATCTGTGAATGCTTCAAGGGCGGATCAAAGTGGCCTGGCATGTCACGAATCCCCTCTCCATCCCGAGTTGAAAGGCAAAAAAGAACGCTAAATATAAAAAATTATTCATTTCGGCATATATTCTATCGCGTTCTCCATTAAAAAAAAAATCATAAAAGAAAAGATATAGGATAAATGTCAGAGACTGCACTCCATCCACGAGAAAAACTGGCGGAATTTACAAATCGAGAGGTGTCCACAAGACTTATCATTAAAATTGCATCAAATAATGAAAGAAAGTATCAGAAGAAATATAGAAAATAGTTAACGACAACCCGTTAGTGTGGATATTTTAGAAGTTTTGAAATAAAGCTTTCGATACACTATAGCTTATTAATCTGAAAATCAGTAATATAGAGGATAATGCTGAAAAAACAAAGGAAATGTATGCTAAAATTTTATCTATGCAAAATAAAACGCAGAAAAAAACAACGATGGAGTAAGAAGTGTGTAATCAAGTATTGTTGATTTACGGAAAATCATTGATAACGCATTGCTTTAGATTTGGGAACACGTTTTATTATACTTTATGCAAATTTCTTATGTAATCCAGTTATTTCATTCAGGATGTGGTATTTTGCAATGTTTCTATTTTGTTCCGCCCATCCCTAGCAACGGGTGATAATTTCAACGTAGCAACGAAATTATTACCTTCTGACACCGACCATTGCCGAACTCGGAAAATATCACCCTCTCCAGTCGAAGTTTACCGACAATCTACGCTTACAAACATCATACGTTTTGTTTTGTTTTTTTTTAATTCGACTATTATGCTGATGTCATCGACGTTGCTGTTGGTCTGTGAACATGTAGCTTTCCAAACAATAACTTACTTTTCAGTAAACCGATTTTTTAAATATTTAAGTACATTGATTTTTTTGTACTACGTAAAAGTTGGTATCGGGTTTTGGTGGTCTGGCCCAAACCGTTTTTTAGTGAGGAGCGACTAAGAGATGGTTATTGTTATCTTTTTATCAATTTGATTGGGTTTCTAAACATTAACAAAACCAGAACAGATCAAGGCATTCAGTATAATAAACACATACTGCCTTTAGGTGAGGGTGTTAGGGTAGATTACCACACTTAGAAAAAATATCACACTCAGAAAAAATATCACCCTCGACTCGTCTCGGGTGATATTTTTTCTCCATGTGATATTTTTCTTCGTGTGGTAATCTACCATAACCTAAAGGCAGTATGTTTATAGTAAAGCTACCCTCTCCGTCGTAAAACTACTGGATATTGATCTGCAATGTCGGTTAATGAAAAATAGTTTTGTATTCTCTTAGTTTAAATTTCAATTGCATGAAAACTTAAAAAGAAATTTTATGGTTTCCTATATCAAGAATTGTATTAAAACTATAGACCTGCACTTGGAATTAAGACTGCATCATTTGACTAGAAACACATGATAAAAATAGACTTTTCAAAAAAGCAAAACAATTTCCAACTGGGAAAGAAAATAGAAGTAGAAAACTATAAATGTATCACAGGAATAAAGTTGATACACTATCTGGTAAGCGAAGAAGAATGACGTCCGGTTAGTTAACGATAAACTGTACATCGAAGGAGAACTACAAAAACAATACTTGCTCACAAATGAAAAGCTCATCTGTACCTCCAAGCAAAAACAAGTTATTTTTTCTCCTTGTCACAAAATCTACCACCAAAAAGAACCAATTTTGACTCGGATAATTCACAAAAACCACAAAACTCTGATTTCATTAATATCTTTCAGACAAGTAGTAGAAACATTTTTCGTTAAAACTTAATAAACTGACATTAATCTCTACAAATCTTTTTTTACTGGAAATAGATAATTTTAAATCTCGGTATGAGATTTTTTTTGTTAAAAGTTTAGCATTACATCTTGGGATTCAAAATTATGGTAAAATATACTTACCAAAATGTATAACAAATATGATTAACAAGACTATAGTGTATACTTCCACGGATTCCAAATCAGTGATATTGGTGATTGATAAATCTCTTTCTGTGTCATCTGGCAAATTAAAGACATAAAAATCCTGCACCTCCCAAAATAAAGATTTTTTTTAACTAACTCAAGTTTATGTATATCTTCCTCTGCTAAATTCATCATTATCAAAATTTATTAACAAATCCATTTGTAACATTACATATTTATAGTAAAACTTTGTGGGAGTCTAAATCCCTTTTTTGTACAAACGGTGATTCGGAAGCCCACTCTGCTATTTCTTAAATTGATGTCCTTGAGGTTCCTTTGGACATAGCCCAACTAGGCAAAATAGCTCAAGTAAAATGTTCCTCTACCCTTAATGTTTGGTCTGTATGAGCCATCCCTATAGTTTGAATAATCCAAGTAAAAATTGTTACTATTGTAACTAGCTTTTGCGATTCATTCAATGCCAAAATAACTTTACCATGTCAGTGACATCTAAATCTTATTCCAACCAAAAATCAAAACGCATTAAAACACATTAAGATTTTTTCCTTACCCTGTAATTGTTTATGTGTTTCGTTTCGACAAACAATGTGTAATAAATGTTTTATACATGTATTTTACTGTAGAATAATTAACCTTTGATCTTTCCTGATACTCTAAATATCACAACACCCTCTAAAGGTTTTTATTTTCCAAATAAATACTGTTTTCATGTAGCGATCTTTAAAGAAACAGAGGATAGAAGTTCAAAACATTGCTTTTCTTAGGTAGTAGAAACTACTTCCAAATTCCATTCAGACAGCAGCTTGGTTTCACCTGTTTGTATGGATGATGGTCAATTGACAGTTTTGAATCAGATTAAAAGCTCAAAGCATTTGTAATCTGTTATTGCTCTATACTGCAATCCTGAATCTTATAAATATACCAAAAATCAGCTGCTTCATTACGGAATCAATTATTTTGAATTTTAAACCAACTATTTTAAAACTTAGAATTTGGTGTAATAGTCTTTTCTTTTGTCAATGATGTGGATAGTATAACTCCAGCTGGTTCTGAAAAAAACCTTCTGTTCTGTTGATAGAAATCATAAATTTAAAACAGACGGGGGAGATTGGAAACAATTATAGAACTAGAATTAGAATTAACTGTGAGCTTGTTCTTGTTTAATCCTAATAAATTCGTTGCAAAGAGATAGCCTTTGAAATTCACACCTAAAGTATTGCTTATTTTAAATAAGTGTCTGATACCTTTTTGCCCTTTTATGATATTGTTTCCAAGAGAGATAATTCATTCATATGTACATAGAAAGCAATAAAAACTAAACTGCCATTAAAAGTAATTCGAAGATAACAAAGGGGCAGACAGGAATCGTTAAGTCGGAAGACAGACAAGACTATGGCCAACAAAATGAAATGAAAGACAAATATAGAACACACAACACTGCACTGAGAACTAAAGCCGGAGAAACACGAATGGTAAACAACTCCTGCTCCACTAGTGGCACCCGTCGTGTTACTCTGTAGACAAAGCCGGTGAATAGTCACAATCGATGTTAGTCACAACCCGTATAGTGCTTCGTGTATTCATGCTTATACCTGGAGGCAATGTTTGCTATTATTTTTAATCCTTAATTTTGCACATTAAAAAAAAAATCAAAAATATAATTTAAATTTGAAAACTATGATGTGCCGACTCTTCCTATATTATTGTTTGATTTTAAGGTGAAAGTGAACTTAAATAAATGAAGCAACTTTCTGCAACATAATCTGTTATAAAGTAGTAGGTAAGGTAAGTCTTATGTGTTCCACAAATCTTAGATTTTGGAACACAACAATAAGATGTTGTGAAAATGCTGTTTGATGACAGTCTTTTAATCATTCATAACTTGTACTTATATAATCGTCATTATTTCGACAACACAACAGAGCAGACTTTTACTATTTCAACAAGAATGTAACATTTACTGTAAAAAAATTCAAAATTTTGGAGGTACTGAATAAGCGCACATCACGAAGATATTTTTACTGAAGATTGTACTTGATAATTTTTTTATTGTTCAAAGTTACGTTCTGATGTTTTTGTGCCATTGTATCACATTTTTGAACCAAGTTAAGTAATTTCTTAGTATTTTTACATTTGAAGAAACTTATTCGTGCCATGTGACTGTTGTAGAACGAATTAAACTTATAAAACTGTTGGATTTGATTGTTACAACCATTTTCAATGCAAATAGTATAGAATAAATGATATTAGCCACCTTTCATTTTTAGCCAAATTCTTGGGCCAAAAACGTGGCTTAACAACCCTTCAATGTCCGTTCATTTTTGTCAGGTCTAATAGCTGGGCTAATGCATATTCTGGTGAACCTGTGGTATAACAGCAGTGGTATTGACCCAGTGGTTTCAAAATACAAGTTTACCAATATTGTGTAAATATGGTGAAGTTTTATACTGAATAGCATTTCAAGGAGTAGCGAAAGAACCAAAATAGAAGAAATACGGGTTTCTATCATGTAATTCAACTTTTAAAAAATCGAAAAATGACGCCAAATCTAGTGGTAAGGTCATAATCTTAAGATTTCGTCACAAAGAAAAAACGCCTTTAACAATGTGACAAACAGCGTTTTTATCAGTCATCTTAGCCTCATATACAAGATGTGTGTTTTACAAATTTTGACCATTCGTGTAAATATCTTGCAAAAACACTTTATATTTTGTTGGTATTGGTGTTAACTGTCTAAACGTTTAACAAACATTTGATTTTGGCTAAGGATTACTCTTACCTTGAGAAAAAGTGTTTTTTCGGCATTTCGATGGCTAAGAATTGTTTACTAAGTGAAGCCATATGCATGACAAAGGATAAAATATACGCAACATCGAAATTGGTGATATAGTAGTTAAATTTTGTTCGTAATTTGTTTTCAACAATATATTCTATGAATTTCCACAAATATAGACTCAAGATCAAGTGACGACCCCCCAAGAGAAAACACAATAAATTGCTTTTTTATCTTTAATACAGATATAATATTCATTCTTGCAGTTGCCCTTGATACTCCAATTTTTCAATCTGTTTCAAAAGTTGGGTATCAAACGCCTCTTTGAAATTATTCCATGTATTTTTCCCCATGTTCGTCATATTCATTCTTTAGATTTGCTCTCTTAGACACACTTTTCTTCTTAGTAGTATTTCTATCTGTTCTAGCACAAAAAGAATATTATTTGTCACTGACAACCCCATAGAGGAATTCAAAAATGGCAGATTTGCGCTTTGATCTTGTGTGTTGTTAATTTCCCTGTCCAGCTAAACTAAATCAAAAGCCGAAAAAGCCGAGTACAAAATAGATATCAAAATCTATCAGTGAAAGAATTTGGGTGATAAAATCCGTTATACTGAACGTCAAATTTTAACTTGAGACTTAAATTACCTTGGCGTTTGGCCCTTTTGTCCAACATATTTAAAGAAGAGTTAAAATTAACACTTGGTTAAATTTGGTGATTTGCACAGGGTTTAACCACAGGTTAAAATTAACCATAAGTTACAAATGTTGCACAACTGGTAGTTCTAGATAATTGCGTAACCAGACCTCGTATTTATAGTCACTCGAATGCTTTATGTTTTAGGTGGGACCTTACTAATACGATTATAAAAGAATTAGAAGATACCAAAGGGATCAACAGAAATTATTAACTCAAAAGACAGACAAGACCATGGCCAACAAAATGAAACGTAAGACAAACATAGTACAAACAACGCTACACTAAAAATTAAACACAAACCCTACAAAACAAAGGTATGTTAGGTTATCCAAAAGGGTAACCAACTCCTGCAGGTGCGGATGGAATATGAATGGAAAGTTTATAATGGGATATTCAAAGTCATCTCTCTTGTCGTAAAGTTTTGTTCTTTACCCGCCCTTACTGTCAATTTCTAGGTGTAAGCATGGAAGAGACATTTCTGAATCTGTAGTATCTTTGATTTCAAGTTAAATGGGATAGATGCAGTCAACATAGGCACCAAACTTTAGTATAAGACCATCATCTACTAGTATACAGCGAAATGTGAATCCAAAAGATAGTTTTTTTTCCTTTCTTTGCAGAAGGTCTTGTATTGAGTCAGTTTCATAAAAATAAAGATAAATCGGCAAGAAAATATGAACATTTGGTTCCCATCGGAATGTCGATAGTCTATTGAATAACACGCTCGCCAAACATTAAAGAAATTGTGTCAATCAATAAATCAAGCATTCTGCAAATGTCATATTCAGGAAACTTTTTATTAGAATCAGGGATGTTGATAACAATATAAGGTTTGTCTTCCCTAGAACCAAAAATCTGAACCTGCGTTTGTTATCATTTTAAACAAACCTTTGAATTTTGAATGGGGAATAGTGGTATAAAGGGCGGCTCATTAAAATCATAGCTGTATTTGAGTAATGAAATAACTAAATCTTATTCGTTCTAAGCTGCCACCAAGACTGAAGCACATATCAAGATAAACCATCTTGGTGTCACCATCCAATTAAATGCTCCGCCTGACAACCTTAGTGTTCCTACGATGTACTGGCTTCCTAAACTCCTCAAAACGCCTTTCAAATTTATTAATAATCGCTTCTATTAAATGTTCAACGACTCACATATCCGTTTTTAATTGTGTTTCATTAATTTCTGCGATAACTGTCATAAAAACTCATTTATCAATTGCTTTTGGAGTGTCCAAAATTAATTGGATGTATTAAACAGATTACAATCCGTTCAAATCCACTACAATGCAATAAATGGTTTTGATTGGTCCACCCTTTATTTTATGTTATCCGACTTTGTTCGAAGGATATCGTCTTTTTTGTAGTTATCGATGTTTATTGTGATTTGCTATAAACCATTAAATCATGTTAAGTAAAAATCTGTTTAAGATGTGGATGTAATTATTTCATATCTGCAGAAGGAATTACAAACGCACCCCAAACCGAATTTGCGATCCAGGTTAATATCTAGTTTCCCATAATTCAAACAATCTTGTAACTTAAATACTGGCTAAACTATCTTTATATATACCCGTGGTTAAATCAATGATGGCTTCTTTTTTAAGTAGAGGGCTAAAAATGATGTTATAAATTGATGTCAATCGGTAGCCTTGGTGCATTGGAAATGATTTTCTAGGATTCAGTTTATGTGCTGTCATATTTCTAGACTAGGTAAAATATGTCTTTTTGAGTGGCCATATTTAATACCATCTATAGCAAGACAAACATGCCAATAATTACCAAAATGCCGAAGTAACCTGATAACAATATAATAAATTCGAAGATACCAAAAGGGCAGACAGAAATCGTTACGTCGGAAGACGGACAAGACCATGACCAACAAAATGAAACGAAAGACAAATATAGATCACACAACACTACACTGACAACTAAAGCATATGTTTTGAATCATGTGACCTTTGGATACGTTTTCTTGGCATTCAAAAGAATTCGAAGATACCAAAGGGGCAGACAGATATCGTTTAATCAGGAGACAGACAAGACCATGGCCAACAAAAAATAAACGAAAGACGAACATAATAGGCATAATACTACACTGAAAACTTAAGCTATAGTAACACGGACCCTACAAAAACATGGGTGAGTTTCAGGTAAGCCAGGAGTTATGTTTCTGAGATTTGGGTAAGCTGGTATTAATGCCGCTGGAATTCGGGTAACCTTTGCGTCATATTTCTTGGAATCAGGTAATCTGTTTATAATAATTTTTAGGATTCTAGTAATTTGAGGTTACTATCTATTAGATTCGGGTGATATAGGAAATATCTCAAGAAATTAATGAAACACACCCATTTTAATGTAGATAAAATTCACGTGAATGGAAAATGTGCAAATATTCCGTAAATTGTAAGTTAAAATACAAAGAATGAAAAGTTAATATAAAGTGGTAGTGTATGTACTTTTAAATTTTCATTGAAGAATCAATCAGCACTATCAGACCAGAACATCAGCTCTAGCACCGCATCAACAAAATAGCCACACCAATAAAACTAACAAAAATAAAATGACTGGAATTCGGGACTGTTCTCATTATTTCCACTACTGCCGTAGTCCTATCATCTGCTGATAAGATCTTAAATAGGTAATGTCACTTACGATGTGATAAACTAATAGATAATGTCAGATAGCGTGGGATAAATGACACAAACAAACGCCAACAATGACACACAAAGATAGTAAAACTGGTGTTGGTAGCTAAGTGTTCAGTAGATCTTTGGTCGCACACAATATGACAAATATTGGGTCTTTTGAGTTTTTTTGTATTTTACTTAATTTAAATTTTAATTCTTTTTGCCACAAGCGTCATCTTCTTTGACAGAAGTGTTGCATGTTCATTCTTAAATCTATCATTTTATCTACCGTCTTAATCTTTGAGTATTCTTACGGAAACATGAGTCTCATAAGTGTAATTGACAAAATATGCTATCTGAAAATTACACAACATATAAGAATAAACTTGCTAAACCAGTAAACGTCAGTCAAATGTCCATCCATAATCTTACTGTAATTCTATATTCTAGAATTCCAACCGAATCCGGTTTTGTGTTCTATTCTTTTTGGCAGAATCTTGAAATATCACAGACTAAAGAATGTATGCCAGATACATCATCACAGTCAGGGTTTTTGTGAAAATAGGATCTACAAGTCTGTATTTTGAGTTTGTTCTTGGTAACAACTTGTTAGCTCTATATGAGTACAAGAGTATCTATGACCAATATTCGAATTTTGTTGACTGGTGCTCGCCTCTGGTTCCCTGATACTATTAGCATCCTGCTCCTCTTCCATTTCTGATTCTGAATTTTGCTGCGACAACTCGGATGACAATCCTGAAAAGAAATGTCGAAGCATTTACTTATAAGTAACTTATATTTGTTTATCTTGGTACAACACTTATAATTTGACCAAAATTTAGAATAGATAAAGGTTTTAATAATTTGACTGATTCATGGTTACGTTTTGTTTAATTTGTATTGTAATCAAAACACCGGTATTACAATGTTATGAATAGAGTTGTTATTGTAAATAAACCTGGTTTCTTTTAAAAACTTTACAAACCAAAACAACAGAAAGCATACGGAGAAAAATTTAACAACATATTATACAATGTATAAAAATAGAAGATATGGTATGATTGTCCATGAGACAGCCATCTACAAATGACAGTATTATACGATTGTAGTCTTTTGTAGAAGTCATTATTATTGACTGAGGCCGAAGTCTACTAAAACTCATATCGGCCGATAAAAAAGACTATAATAAATTTATTTCATAATTATGATATTGTTTGATTAACAACAATATTGACATGACTTCTTGAAATTGAAATTAAAAGTGAAAGCGAATGTAAAAACAGTCAATAATGTTTGAATCTAACAATATCGGAATTAACGGAAAAAAAGCAAATTTGCAAGTTGTAAACAAAAAAGTCCGCAAGCAACATCAAATTCAACAGAAATCCTTTTAAATATGTACCAATCCTCGATCACTAGTGTAGATAAAAAAGTATAAGATGTGAAATTCTTCATATTTAATACCGTCTTTTATCGATACAAATTCAACTTTTGAGGTCAGAAACTCCGTTCGGTCCTTATTAGATCTATTTTTATGTTCCAAGAATTCTGTTTTTATAAAATGTATTAAATATACTGAAATGCTGATGCAGAATGCCTTCCCTAATTCATATTTTGCGATCTAAATAAAAATAATATACCATCACAAGGCCTTCAACATGAGTGGAATACAACTTGTGAAAAGGTCTAAATCGCCACAAATAAAAAAAACGTGAATATACGTAAAATAATACTGCTCCTACCGAAATATAATAAAAAATGTACATGTAACAAAACATATAACACAAAGATAAACTTGGAACAGGCAGGCACATGAGGCATGCGGTGGGGTTAAACTAATTTAGTGGGAACCCAAACCCCCTCACAACGAGTGGACAAAGGAAAAGATCGAAGAAAACAAAAGCATTCAGAGACGAAGTATAAAAATCAAACAAAAATTCACCTAAACCGACTAGAGAATTACAATAAATATGCTTAACAATATTGACTTTTGTTGTGACTCATTTTCTTGTTCTTGAAGATACGGATCTACACTGTGTGTTTAGCACTATTTTGCGTATATAAACCCGAGACTAATTTAAATATTCAAACCTATTGAACGTTGAGTTACTTTTCTTTGGCTGGTATTACCTGGATAAACTGTTGTAGGATTAAACTTGTCTCTTTCACATTTGATCAGTGCTATAGCTGCGTGTCGGAAGCATTTGTTGAAACCAATATATATAATCGGATGACAACAAGTACTGAAGTACGCTAAGTAAAATGCAAGGAAAGTATATGTCTTTATACCAGGCGGTAACTGTAACGAAAATAACAGACATCAATAGAAGAGTTTCCTCAAGAAATATATGAAACTTAAAGGTGTTTATTCTTAAATTATTGTCATATATTGGTTTTAAAAATGCCACATCGTATAATGAATCATGTCATTGTACAAATTTAGAATATATAATTTTTATGATATGTTTTGGAAGAAGATATTTCTCTTACCGTCGAGTGCTCGTTTCTTTCTCTAAACACGTCCCATAGTCGAAGACATTGTTGTGGTGTCCAACATATAAAGAAGACAATCAGTACTGTAAGTAGCATATTCAAAGCCTAAAGTAAACCGATAAAAAAACATAAAGCATCGAAACTGTGATGTGTGAACGTATTGACTGTCAACTTAAAAAAGTATTTGACATCTGTTTTTCATAAGAAATGACCATAAGTTACCCCATAACTTCCCTTTTGTGTAAAAGGAGTATATGCCAAATGCATACATGCATACTGATATTAGCAAGAAACTAATGACTGACTGCTTAATGTAAAACAATGATCATATCGCAATAAAAACGTTTCTGGTCATTATTTATATTTCTTTGATTTGTGTATAACATATTTTCTTTCTGAGACATAAAATTATTAGTTGCTGCTTCTCCGTTAAGCACGCATAAGTAAGAGCAAAAGATGGTCGACCAAGA
The DNA here is from genome assembly GCA_034783895.1 of Geukensia demissa. Lineage (NCBI taxonomy): Eukaryota > Metazoa > Mollusca > Bivalvia > Mytilida > Mytilidae > Geukensia > Geukensia demissa. The sequence goes on along the minus strand of JARWCS010127602.1, from coordinate 1,826 downwards.
GTCAGAATAATGTGTCTGGATAGGTTGGCATGTCTTTCTGTGGACTGTTGCTTTCTTGTCCTAGTACGTTAAAATGCAACTAAGTGTGTTGGTCTAGTACAAGGCAGGGTTCATGCATACAGTTTTCCACCAGTTTTGCAGTAACATTTTACGCTCATGTAACTTTAATATTCCATTATAAGAATTTGAATTGTCTCTTGTTTTGTTAATGTTCTAGCTGTCATAGTTTTATTTGTGTCATGATTTGTGAACCATTGTTTGACCTTTTGGTTCTCCTCTTTTTACCACTGTGGTGTCTGTGCTTAGTACGTTGTCTTGTTGCTTCCTTGGTATCTTTTTGCACACAGATCTTTGTATGATATAGACATTTTGTGTCGTCATGAATGAAGTATATGTTAACATTTCAGTCTCTGACAGTAAAATACCAGGTGATGTTGTTAGTAACTATACATGTTGAAAATTAAAAACATTTACCCTTCTTCTCATTCCAATGGACGAAGAATGCATCAATGTAACAGGAATGTTGGACTTTTTAGGTTTACCCATTGAAAGCACTATACAAACACACATCATCCACAGTGGGATAGCGTATCCAATTATAAAGAATACTGTTGTATAGGCTTTTCGAGAATCTGTAGACGGAAATTTGGCTTGACATAAAACAACATGGCCGCCAATCCAATCAAACTCAACTAGATGTGTATAAAGTAGCCATGGCAATGCAAGTGCGGCCCCTGAGATCCATGTTATAATTATGACAACAGTTTGATGACCTTGAGTTATCCATAGTAAAGAAGGATGTTCAGCGGCAAAGAATCTGTCCAGAATAGTCAGTAATAATGTCAGAATTCCTACAGAGACTACAAACACTGAAAAAAGAATGTACAGTGTGGCATGAAATATCAATTCTACACATTTAAAGAATGTACAAAGTATTTAAAAGTTTACATTTGGAACAATTGTAACCCTGTTTATTTGCTTCCTTGCTTTTATTGGACAGATACAACTGCTAGTGGACTAGTAGACCTCGAATATATCATCCACACAGTATTTAATGGTACTGATATTATACATAAGATGCATGTTAGAAATGTACAGTTTATAAATTTTATATGAACTTTGTAACTTTTATACAAGCAAACTTGCCGTTCCTGAGGCATTCTTTGACCTTGATGTCATTTTGTAGTAGGTCATATTAAGCTGAAAATTATGCAATTTAAAGTTTCTTTCATCTCTTACAGATTTCGATATATCTACCAAAAAGAACTTTATTTAGGACCCAAAAAAAGTTTTGGACACTGCGGTCGTCACCGTTTGTCCAATAATTTTGGACCCAAATAACATATCAAGATCTTGATGAGATACACATTTTTCCATATATTATCTGCTTATATTTTTTAGATTTTGAGGAAGACCAACCTAAAGATTGAAGGTCAAAGGTCAGGGTTATAGGTGACTTACTGTCTTTCTTCTGATTTTTATATCGTTCAAAAGAGGGCAATTACGATTTTACCCTGATAGGCGATTGTTTTTCACTTCGGAGTTGTCCGCCCGAAAGCCGAAAACCTTTTTACCGTAACAACTCAGAAACTGCAAGAGCTCATAAAATGTAAAGCGTCAATTAACATTGATTCATTTCATTTCGATCGAAGAACACTCCTTTAAATGCTCTATAATATACAGTCATCTAGAGTTTCCTCTCTCTTTAATATATATGAATGCACATTTAAGCTTACAATGCAGTATTTGTTGCCCATTATTAAATAGGTCAGTGGTCAAATAGCATGTTACAATGCAGTATTGATTTTCTATTACTAAAGAGGTCA
>JARWCS010127496.1:0-14792 GCA_034783895.1 Geukensia demissa | reverse complement strand
ATAAACGTATGAACGCAAATGAAGTTTTGAATGCGCATTAACTTGATTCGAATTCAATAATTCGAATTGAATTCGCATTACGTGTGAACGCACCATAAAAACAAAAACTATCAACTATAGGGGACGTTCATTTTTATGAAAACAAGTATTACCTGTCAACGGTTTTACTGTCGGTGTGGCTGTTGTTGTCGTCGTCGTTGTTGTAGTTGTTGTTGGTAAAGGATCGCAATCGTATATTATATCTAGATATTTCGGAACATTTGGACAAGGGTCTTCTCCAATAACTGCTGCTGATGCTGTTAAGGAACAGACGTCTTTGTTGTTACAGCTATTGGCTATCTGTGCGGTTACCCGTCCGGAGGAGTAACAGTTAACAGTAGTATGACTTCTACAGACACGTGTTGATGTTCTCCCAAAGTTTATACTTCTGATTTGTATTGCATATCCACTTTGACATGAGATTGATTTAGTTTGGAAGTCGCAAATTATGGTGTTTACTGCAAATAATATTGAAATCTTATTAACTTTATATCATAAATTTAGTCCAAGGCTGTCCACTTTGAAATCAAAGTAAAAATTGGTGCCACGAACTTCTGTTTTTGTTAATTGGTGACTGTTTAGGTTGAAGCGTTGATATGACGACTTGATTAACGAAAACACACATTTGGTCCATGAATGCAACTAGAATTTCATCAAGTTTTACTGATCTTCCTATTTTTAGCCACTAGCGTGTCTGATGAAGGTATATCCGAAAACCTTTACACAAAGTTAAACTTTGCTTTTGAATATTTGTTTTAAACGTATGTAAGATGTGGATTATGTCCTTCTGGGTTGTATTCCATATTCTTTCTTTTAAATATTGAGTCAAAACCATATGTGTATTGGCCTATTACGGAAATACTTAGAACTAATATTTTGTCTGTTTTTAACAATAAAATGGCGAAATGAAACCTAGTTTCGCTTTCCTATTCCGACTAATAAACAGTTCTTATATAGCAAATTACAGTTATAACAAATTAAATGGTATTTTCAACAACGTTTACACCCAGAACATAAAATCAAAGTGTGTCCTGCATAAAATAATACTTACATGCAAATGAAAAAGCTGGAAGGCAGACTGAAAAGATAAGATAAGGTAATGAAATAACATGAAATGGGGTAAAAAATTTTACCAAATGATATCTGCCTTAAATCGCCAATTACTAAGAGTTAACACTCGTTTTATAAAAAGGCACTGTCATGTTCTAACCAATCAATCGTCCTTATTCCTTGCATGTTCCCTAGATTTTTGACGATGTTCGTTTTAATTCATCGCTGCTGTAAGGAGATCTTTTAGATAGTGGTTATTGTCGACCTCATCGTCGATCTTTGTATACTTCAAATACAAAAGGATAAGGAAAAAATGTTTTTATTAATATGGAACGTGAAAACATATAACAATTGAACTCTGTTAAATATTTCTCAATTTAATAAATTAACTCATTGTATATCACATGTGATGAAATAGTTCAAATAAGAAATTCTAAAAGTTGGTAACAAAACTTACCTGAAATAAATAAAAATTTCATCTTGATGTTAAAGAACACTTAGAATAATAGCATCAAATCCTCAGTTACAAATAATGCTATAATATCAATTCTTTAAGAAAGAGTATATTGAAATTTTGTTCCGATGTTTCTTATTGCATCATAGTCCTTTGGAATGTGGTACGTTCGGATAGAGAGTCTTACTGAGCAAATTCTCTGGTCACCGAGGTATTTATCTGATTATGCTGGTGACAGGCCCACTTTAAGAGGGTCTATTTTCGTCAGGGATATGACCAGAGTTTGTTTGTTTGCCATTCTTCAATAGGGCATATCTGCCCAATCGCTTTATCAAATGACGCGAATTTTCAATACTTATGACATGAAAATCATTTGTAAAACAACACGATACATGCAGTATAACACCCCCGCTTTATACTTTGATTTTAGTTTTTTTATTATATCGTAAACTAAGTAATTGGCTGCGGGTGGTCATTCCTTTCTATTCGGTTCGTGCTTGTTTGGTCAAAACTTCGACTAATTTAAGGATAAAAGTTCAACTTTAATTGGTATCATAAGATTTTGTTTGGATACAAACTAATTATTATGGACCTAAACAAAATAACATTAGGATTATACATAACCCCCAAAGAACTGTAAATAAATTCCGAATTAAGAAGTCTCAAATATTGACATGTATTAAAATAGTTTTGTAGGTCCATATGAACTTTTAAGTATTGCACTAAATAGCATTAAATAAAATGAGACTTATTATTTTATGCAATTTAAAGCAAAAGAAAAATTACTAATAGTATATTAAGTAATAAAAAGTCTAGTCAAGACAGAACTTTGATGACAGCAAATGACATAGCTGTCCAAATATAATACCAAGGTCAAAGATACGAAATATATAGTACACAAATCAAAGACAAACAAAAGGCAAAACGTAAACACAAGACCAAATTCACGAAATCTTTCACAAAACAGGCGTAAGGTCAGGTGCTCTGTAGGGTAAGCGTCCCCACCCTGCCATGTGCGTGGTACCCACCTTTTAGTTCTTAATGTCTACATCAGGGTAGTGACAAATCGTGTCAAATCTAGAGGTAATCTCACGAATTCTTATATAAACACAGAGTAAGGTCAGGCTCTCCGGAAGGGTAAACGACATGTTTCCTGTGCACAAAACCATTCGTGGAATCTTATGGTCAACTTTATTTCAGGTAACAGGTCTTCAACTAGCTGAGCTACACTGATACCATAGGCAAGTGTTAATAGCGATTTTAGATTTCTACCGTGACAGGATTTATCCTTGTTGTAGTAATTAATTTACATAATAACAGCAAAATCTCCTGATAGTATACTTATCCGTCATGCGATATTTCAAATATTGATTTGATGTATTTGTTTAAATTCTAAACCATTGAAAATTCGAAGGCCTGGCTTAGAAACGTATTGCACCGAGTAGTTGTCCCTCCCGCTGGATTAAGCTTCCGATTCTGATTTGGTTTATTTTGAGTTCTTGTTTTACTATTTTTGGATCTCGGACTTCTCATGTTTTGGTTCTAATGCTCTGAGGTTATTCCTTGAAACGTAAATGTAGTATATCGTCGAAATTCACCATATTTTTTAAACATTGGTAAACTTTTTTGAAATTATGAAAACCGCTAGGTCGATGGCTCTGATGGTGGACAGGAGGTCTTCTACGGTATTTACCTGACTAGTTAGTTGTCAGCCTTGTCTATTATAACCACCAGATTTTGCGGTTATTTGTTTGTCTATAATTGACACTGTATATGGCTGTATTCGTGTGCTGTAATTGCAAGTCGAAGTACAGTATTTACAGATTTATTTACATGTTCACATATCAAGCGCAAAGTACAAACTGAATTCACATTATAAAACAGGGTACAAGTAGATTAAACTGTTGCTAAGACGCGATACAAATTAATAAGATATTTTTGACAGCTATAGATCGATCTAGGTGTTTGTCAATAAATTACATAATATCATTTAAACGAAATAAATAAATACTTTTCCACAATTAAGCGGATTAAGTCCATCTGTCCACTTGGCGATAATTGCCGTAGGGGAATCGGATTGAATATGTTATATTTCCCATTTAGTAAATTAGAAATTTATCAAAATGTATCTAGATACATTTTGATAAATTTCTAATTTACAAAATGGGAAATATAACAAATATACGATTGATCTATAACGGCTACGATTATGAACTGTCACTAGTATTTTGCACTATCGGTTAATTCCCAGTTATTGTAAAATTCAAAACGAATGAAAGTAACTTTCTAAAAATCAACATTGAACACAGCACTTCTCATTTTTCCGGGTCATATACCCTCTAGGTCGAACATCCCTTGGAACGTATACATAATGACGATTTTCCTAGGAGCGGGTTTAAATTTACTAGAAATTACTGATTAGTTCAAATAAATCATTCAAATACAAAATAGGGACAAAATGGTCTCGTTGTTAGTATTGAAGTTTATTTAGGTTTCGTGGATAGAAAATTAGGTCTACATGTGTCAATTGTTTGCGATCTTTTAAGAAAACCGCTATCCGACATTAAAAGGCAGTTTTCCTCGAAGAAAGTCTATCCTTTTGGCCTTTGAATAGCCATACTTTTATGCAATAACACATCGAAGAAAAGCCAAATAACACTAAACATTCTTACCTCATACAGATTTCAAGCGGTTTGTTTAGCCTCCGGGGTAAAAATTTACTTATTTTATCCGCTCCTATGCAGATTTCGCCCTAGAAGTTATACCCCGTGATAACGATGACACTACCACGTATAAAGAAAACGGACTGCATATATCTTGTTCATAAAATTTTGACACTACCACGTATAAAAATAAATATACTGTTTAAGCTGAAAAACGTACTGCATATAAAGTTTTTTTTCATATTAAATAATGGACTTCATCAATTAAAAAATGTACTGCGTATATTACAAAAAGCACCACGTATAATAAAAAAAGTACTGTGTATAACAAAAAATGTACCACGTATAATAGTATATACACCATGTATACCAAAAATGTACCACGTATAACAAAGATCTACTGTGTATAATATAAAAGCTCCTGCGTATAATGTTAAATGTACAGCGTTTATCATTAAAAGCACTGCGTATATAGAAAAAGCTCATCATAAGACAGCTATGACGTTCCATAAAATGACACCCTCCCTTGAAGTTAAATGGTTGTTCCTTAAGTCGCCCAAAAATAATTTGGAGACATTGCTTTTGCTCCGTTTCTTATTATTATGATTATGGTTTTTTCTTGTGTACCCTGAACTTGTCAAACCATTTTCTCGGAGAGCATAGAGGACTGAAAATTAAGATTTGGTAAAAAGTAGGACAGTATCCGTAAATGTGCAATCAACCCTTTTCTTGCAAACAAAGGGCGACTTGGGTAATTTTTAAGGGGCCCAAAAAGAGTTACCGTTCAAAAGTTTTTCCTGCAGTTCATAGAAAAGACAGAAGGTTCTTGTTTTGTGTATTACAAGAAGCCCACAATGGCTACATCTTTTAACAATTTTTATTCCAACAAAAGGCCCACTTGGCAAAATTGAGAGGTACAAAAAGGAAAATTTCGACATTTTGCTATGTAAATTTTTTCAGCAATTTTTGAAACAATGACATTTCTGCAGCATCATTTTCTTGGAAGGGGTAAAGGACTAAAACTCAAATTTGGTGGTATGGTAGGTCTTATCCCTAGATGTGAAACCCTTTTCTTGCAAACAAGAAACAAACTTGGTACTTTTTAGGACACAAAAAGGGCACCGTTCAAAAGTTTCTAAATAAAAGAGAATATATAAGACAAATTTTGTAAAAGTTATATCTTTGTGTTTGTTACCAACTCGTGCTTATTTATTTTACATGCCACTATAGGTCTGTTTTCAATAAATCTTTGCAATCTTCGATCATCATGATCAATTTACAATGTTTTAGTAGTTAATGTTTGAGTTGCCTTACTGCTGGATTATATTTTGTTACTAATGGTTTGTCCTTATTTTCTTTTGATCGCCTTAGTGATTCTGTTCTATTTTTGATCTATTTTGTCTTCAATAATCTCTTGAATTTCGTTTTCTTTGTAATTTCTGTTTATTCATCGGTTTTTGAAAGGTTCTGTAATTTTTTAATAAGAAATACCAGCGACAGATGTAAACTGGAAAAATACCGAATCCTTCAAATCCGATTAATAAACAGAAATTACAAAGAAGAAAAAAATTCAAGAGATTATTGAAAACATAATAAACAAAAATAGAACAGAATTACTAAGGCGATCAAAAGAAAATAAGGACAATTGAACCTTTCATTATTTTTTTAATAAGTCGCCAATATGATTTAGGATCATTTTTGACAAAGGAATCTACGACTTCATTGACTACTAATTTTGTGCAATCGGTCACGATTTCGAATTTCTTTTCTAATGTCAGAATTAAACCAAGGTTTATCATCAGGTCTAATCCTTACTATTTTGGAGGGGATGTTCCGGTCAATCATCTCAAGATACTTCTGTGTGAAGCATTCAGCCATATCATCTACATTACTACATTCCGTTAGATAAAACTCCCATTGAAATTCTGATGTTTCATTGTTTAATTTTATATAGTCGGCATGTTAACAACTTATCAAATCAATTTTCTCAAAAGCAAGTTAATCTTTTACAAAAGCAAAAGTGGAATAAGGAATCATACCGTTATAACTTACCTGGCCAAAAAAAGACGTGTCAGCTATTGTCATCACTTTTCGTCCGTGGCAACATTTCACTTTTTGAACTTTTTCTCGAGAACCATTGCATGGATAGAAACCTTACAATGTATACAATTTATGGTTCTTATGAAGTGATGACAAAGTTTTATTAATTTGATGCGGATAAGTCACCCTAAATGACCACAAAAAGAGACTTAAAAAGATTTCTCCTTGAACAACCAATACATGTAGATATGGATTGAAACCAAATATGGAATGATGTTTTTATATGGTGCTGACAAAGTGTTGATTAATTTGGCGTCTTTCTGTACAATTGGCTTCCTGAGTCTTGAAAGCCACTGAATGGATTGAAACTTAACATATCAGGAATGTTCCATATGAAGTATACCGACAATAATTGTTGCAGGCCGTAATAAGACCGGAAGAAGTTTAAATTCGACTGTTATTTGGTGAATGGCAGTCAAATGGACAATCATGCCACATCTCCTAGTTTTATATTGTTACATGGCCTTAAACAGTGGATGTCGTTATTTGTATTGCCATTTATTGGTTTTCCATTCAACATTTTTTTTTTCAATTGATTATGTCGATTGCCGTGTTTTATGAATAGTTTCACATTTTGTATTTCGGGGCCCTTTACAGCTTCCGTTATCGTATGGATTCCGGTTCATTGTTGAAGACCATTATGAGACCTGTAGAAGTTAAATTTCGACTGTCATTTATTGGATGGCTGTCCGGCTCATGTACAATCATGCCAGATCTCATATTTTTAAATTAGTTGCACATAGCACCAGATTGGAAATGCATATAAGGTAATATAGAGACTTCTTGAGAATTACTGAATGGATCGAAAACAAACATAGGATGAATGTCTTTATCAGGTGCTGGTCGTAACTTTGGTGCCGATACGTCATTAAAGATGGCAACTATATAGTTGATCACATTCTCCTTTGGGCAATGCAATCAAAGACTTCTTATTGAGAATTACAGAATGGATTGAAATTAAACATGGCATAAATAATGTTCCGTATGAGGTGGTAACCGTGTGTTTTTATTTAGCTGGCGATTTGTCATCGAGAATGACCTCAGTTTGGGGACTTTAATATAGCACTATTGGAATTTCTTTTTGAGAACATTCAATAGATTGAAATCAAACATTGCAGGCATCATTCTTATGGGACAATTAATGGCCAAGTTTTGTTACTTCGGGATCGATCAGTCATCTAAGGGACTTAAGTTTAACAAGGACTTTATAGCAGAACATCCAAAAACCTCTTTTTAAGAGTCAGTGAAGGGATAGAAATCATAGTATGAATGATTTTATAAGGTTGTTACTTATGTGCCAATTCGTCATACAAGATAGCCACCAATCAGAGACTTAGTTGAACATAGAACCCTGTGGGAAATACATAAAAAGGACTTGTTCCTGAGAACCACTTAGTTAATTAAAACATTTCCTTAATAATTCTTATGAGGTGCAAAACAATTGGTTTTTTTTTAATTTGGTGCCGATTCGTCATCAGACATGGCCGCTGGCAGAGAACATAGCTCATTAAGTACGGGGAATGCATACAATTATCCTCATCTAGAGAATATGTCATGAATAATGCTTATGATGCTGAACAAGTGCTAAACTGTCAAACATGACTTAGTTTGCCATAGGACGATATTGGAAATCCATCTTGCATTGAATAATTTGCTCAAGAGGAACATAGGAAACACAATTTAAAACAATTATCTGATGACCACGTTCGTCAGCAATTACAGTTGATTATTGTGTATATAAGAACTTAAAAATTCAATTGAAATTACTTATTCACTTGAAATTACTTATTTATTTGGAACAATATTTTTGTAGATGGTCATTTGTTACACCACTTTAAGAACTTTATACATAGACCATTGTTTGTTATCAACAATAGCAATTATATACTTCTGACATCTGTGAGCCTTTTGTAGACATTCATTTGGATGGAGCGTCAGAATGGGCTGCAGAGGACCTAGAGGTAGACAGACTTTTTAAACAGTTAGGAAATCAAACGTTTTAACTACCAATGAAAATTGAACCCGAGTGTGGGTAAAATCCGAATGAGAATTTCCAAGAACTGAAAGAAGGGTGTCAGGGTTCTCTGGGTTATACTACTAAATGGAACGCATGTGAAACATCCTTAATATTTTAACAACATTAACTTGAGAAATCGGATAATCCCAAGGTTTTTAAAATTCAAGTTTACCAATGTTGAATAAATATGATGAATTTTAATATACACTTGGTCAAAAATATGGAATATTGACATTTTCTGAGTCAAAAACTCAACTTTGGAGACTTGCATGCAAAAACTATGAGCCAGAATGCCAGAAGTCTTTACGCAAATCTCATTATTTTACTTCAAGCAACAAAAGTGTCCGATTTAAGATTTTTGGCCGATGGCTAGTTTTATGAGTTCTGAAACCCACATTTTTGGAAAAAATGTTAATTTTGGATTCCGGATTGAATCCTTTCAAATGTTTTATTACATCTAATTTTAATATCAAACTATCCAATAATATCATCTTACAAGCATTATGTGCCATTTCCTCATAAGAATTTCGCTAGAAAAAGTCTAGTCATACTTATTTGTAATGTAAGGTCGAAAATAAAAATATTCCATACCTATGAGCAACAGTATATGTTATATGTACATTTCAAAGAGTAACCTCTCATTAGTAGCACTATAACCAAAACATAGGAAATCCAAGATTCAAACATAGTAAAAGAAGCCAATAGAGAAAACTACTAAGTGGAATACGGTTTTTCAATCTGATGAATTGTTACTTATGATACACGGAACCGGTTTTTCTGGTACAGAGCAGCAGCAATGTTGTCACCTGGAAGTAAATGAAACGCAGATTTGTGCGGGAATAAGAATGGACATTAGACTGGGGACTCTTGAGTCTTTTAATGAAATAATTGACTGCTTAACGTCCATCTGCAAATATTTCAAGCATATTCAGGACTAGAACAAGTTCAACAATTATCAATATCGAAAAAGTAGCAGGACACAGAAGCATCATATGCTAGACTTAGCTCCTCATATTTTACGTTTGGACGAGTTGTTACAGTCTACATATTGATTTATTATTTGTTAACTTGTTTCCGTCCTGAATATGCATGAAATATTTGCCACTGGACGTTAAACATCAATCAATCAATCAATCTAAACCATATCCCAATATAAAATCAGACGCTATGGGACTCCATGGCAGTTCATGATGCCTCTGCTGGCGGACCAGAGGTCCCCGATGGCATTCACCAGCTCAGTTTTAAGACTTATCTGACAAGAAATTTATCAGTGTTTTACAGAAATTTGCTGCATTTGGTAAAATTCTAAAGTACTGAAAATACGGAAAGACTTCCAAATATTGATCTTAGACTCCCGATGTTTTGGTTCTATTAATGCTACGGATGAGAGGTTGCTCCTTGCGATGTACACAGAGCACAGCAAAATTTCATTGTTTATTCAACATTGGTAATTTTGTATTAGGAAGCAATCCGATAACCCGGGGATAGGGAAACTTATTTCACCTTAAACAGATACTCCACTAAGCAAAGGATGAGACGGATAACCTAAGTCAATCGAAGGCTAGTAAACAACCTTAGAGAATTAAGGAGAGTAATTTTCATCTTCTGGCAAAAACACCTTTCCCACAACAAGGTGCTAGGGAAATATGACCCTGCCAATATTTTTCTGCAGTTTCACTGACACTGGTTCTGAAACGAAACAACAGACGTTTGGACTTTCTGTCACGTGATATTTTGTTGTTTTAGTCACCAGTTAGGTATTCATACTTCAGTTGTGTTCTTATAATTTGTCTACATGTGCAGTGGCGGATCAGAGCGACGTACAAATTAGGTCATGCTGAGCAAAGCGAGGCCAACTGTTTTTCTATTTTTTTCTCCAAAATATCATCTCACTTTCTTTTCCTTGGAAGTGGGGCGAACCCGGGGCTGTTCCTATTTAATCACCTCGATATGTCGATTTGTTGGTAATCATTTTCCTGTACCCATAGTTTCACTTTCGGTACTGCAGAATATTTTTCAATCGTTCCAAACGGTCTTGCATCACATGATTGTGAACAACAGATATCAAGAATTATATAAAAAAAATACCTATTTGATTCCAGATATCACACGAAATATGAGATAAACACAAACTGTCGTTGGAAACTTTGTTAAATACAGTATGCCAAAAGAAGTGTATGAAAACATAGACTGGAGAAGATTTTGCCTAATTTTGAGTTTATTTTAATTTAAAATAAAATAATGAAAACCAAATGTTCAAGGTTAGAGAATTGACAAAATCTCATCAATAGTAAAGAGGAAGAGAAAGAAAAGCGAAGGACCGGAAAAAAGAGACAAGTCGATAGACGCGGCAATTTCGAGAAAATAAACAAGACATAAATGACACGTAGTATGCATAAAAAACTAAAAACAAACATAAAACTACGAACAATGCGGACTCCAGCAAACCGGTGATGAACTCGGTAAAGGGTAAGCATTTCTGTCTCTTAAAAATTAAAAGATACCCACAGAATTGTCAATTGTCGAATCCGATATTAATTTTCATGGTAGAGAGGGAGGTCAAGGGATTACAACCTCCAGACGAACAGCCTGTTTTTGGATATATATAACCAAACTCGTACTTCTGGAAACAGGTTTACGAAAAAGGATATGAGAACTGGCACTGAATATTATATAGGTAGATTAATCACAATTTTAGACAAGTTTCATGAGGAGGTGTTTTAAGTTTATATACTTTTTTCACATGCAAAGGTATAAATGTGCATAACCTGTCATGAGCAGAGTTAAAATTCCTTTTTTATGTTAAACTTTCAACTTTTATTGCATGTGTTAACTGCACAATATGGTGGGAAATTTAGCCAGGTTTTAATTTTGTAACCTTCCTTCACTAATGAAAAATAAGAGTATCTAAAATTTCAAAAATTATCTAGAAGGAGAAAATGAACATATCATGAAATTTACATCACCCTCTCACTACCTCTCTTTTATGATAAAATTGCTAAATGCTTCAACCGAAGGAATATTCAGTTTTGCAAAACTGAATGGTTAATTTAGACATAGATATTAAACGAGACACTTATTATGTAAATTGCTAAAACAACATGATTTAAATGATTTATAAACTTGTGTCAAATTTATTCATTTGTAAAATAAAGCTTTGTTTAAAATATAGATATACAAATCTATAAAGTTTTCTACCTTAAAAAATCTACAGATTGGTGGGAAATTCCATTGGACACAGCTTCCATTTTTATCTAAAGCTTAAACTAGAAATATACATTATGTACATATTTTGGCCTTGAGAAATCAATTCATTGACTAGATTGTAATGAACGTGTACCCAAGAAAAGGAAATGCTTAAATAATATTTACAACAGATAAGTTATAAACATATCTCAACAATGAGATAATTATTATGCAAAATAAATACTGTACAATAAAAGTTATTCTATCATAAAATTCAACAATTTACAAATTGATAGTAAAATAACCTTTTTTTATAAAATGTATAAAATATTGCATTGGAATACAAAATGTAACAACCATTTCAGCAATTCATTCGATGTATTGATAAGTGAATATGTTTAAGTACATACAGACAATCTGAATAGAATAGGTAAAATTTGATTCACAGCAATGTAACATAAGGCTACATTATTGAAATAAGAGATATATGTGAATCCCATTAATAATTTCCAACAGGCAACCTTTAAACCCCTAACATGTCAAACAAATCAGCAGGTTAACTAAAGCTTTATTTCAGCCCTGAACACATCAATTATGACAACCCAATATTTTTTTTAATTTGTGCCTGTAGACCTGTCCAGGAATTTTTGGTCAGTACAGATCAAAGGGAATTGCTGCAAATTACTGATACTGACAAATAAAAAACTCCTTAACAAAGGACATTCTGTTGTTCAAGAGTTCAAATCAAAACAGTATAGATTTCAAATGTCCACCTACAGAAGAATGATACCTTCTGTATTACTTAACTACACCAGTTACATCTCTTGGAGATTTAATACAAGGTCATTTTTCAATATACCTGTAGGGAACTGCTGGAATTGGAGTTTATGTCCATCAATCCTCATATTATTTCAGCCATAAAAATGGTGATAAATGTTGATTCATGTATCACTTATTGAATCTTACATGGAATGGTACTTTTAAACATTAATTTTACTAGAAACATGTAAAAAATATCATTGCAAGTGAAAATAAGTCAAAATAATCTACAATCCCTTTTTCCATAAAAATCTGCAAAATGATCATTGAAATTTGACTAGAGCACTAAATTCTAGATTCATAAAGACTAAAATACATTATTCCTGATCTAGTTTGAGAGCTAATTTGAGAATTTAAAAATGCCCATTAATATGATTAATATGAAATCTGAATGAATTCATAAATAAAGCAGAAAATATTTGTAATACTTATATACTGAGGTAAGATTCTGAAATGTTATCTCTACCAATATATATATACAAGTAGCACTAAACAGATAGTACTAATCATATAAGTAAAATAGTTCTCTTCATAATGATAAATCGAAATTTTAATTAGAAGAAATAAATCATTTTGTAATCAAAACTCACAAAGGATACCCACTTTTTCAAGTAAATTATTATTCCTTGGAATGAGTGGAGATGAATTACATTTCTTTATGCAAATCTACACATTGTGTCTTATCTTCATTTAAAGTTTCATTGAAATCCATTGAATGGTTTAGGAGAGTGCTTACAAGGTGTGTTGACAGACAGACTGACAGACAGGATGATTCCTATATACCCATCCAAACTTTGTGTGCAAAGTATAATAATTCAAGTCAAAGAACTTTGCCTTAAAAAATGTGTAGAAGGTTCCAAAGGCACTTTTTTCTATTCTACCATGCAAAAATATTATTAGTTACTTCCTGTGATTGTGAGACAAATCTTTGAGCAATTAACTATAACTCCTCAATTTTAATTGACTTCTGACCTTGTTTTAAACAGTTCTAGAACAGCCATAATTGATTACCGTATATTTTGGATTATAAGATGATACATTTTTCTTTAAAATGAATGCAATACCAATTGTCTATGGAGAAAATGCAGATTAGACCTATAGTCAATATAGACTTACAAAAAACCCAAGGCAAAAGACCTTGGTATAACAATATAGGTCAACAAAATATGCATTTTGATACATATGTGATGTATATTATCATCTGATGGGTATATAGTTGGTGAAGACTGGATGTAGTAGAAGATCTTTAGCAGTGGGTCGGTCTTTCTTATCCTGTTCAAGACAACGTAAAGCCAGATCTTTCAATGGCGGAGACAGATTTTCTGGAATCGGTGGTGGAGACATGGACGTAGCAATCTATAAAATCACAATTTATTAAATGTTAAAGATAATCATGCTGAAAATAATGTTTTATTTTGATCTTTTACTACAATTTTCACTTTTAAACGTATGTTTATATGGTACATGTATCGATATATTTATACATATATATTTATTTAGTACATGTATCTATAAATTTTTACATAAATATAGTCACATTATTGATAAATATGACTTCAATGGTATTTTTTCCGTTCAAGTTAACAACAACTTAGATGGAATTTTAATAATAAACATAAAAAGATTCATTCTGGATTATCTTTAATCTTCCAAAGTAAGTACAATAAAATATGTTTCATACACAAATACTGGAAATTATAATTATGGCAAGTTAAACATTTACTGTGTAATAAAAGGTGTATGTACATGCCTCATATTTGACCCCAATTTTGAGAGTTTGTAAAAAAACAATAAATTGTTGTGAAAATGTTGTTTAATAATCGTCTTTAAAAAATTCACAACTTATTCTTATATAATAATCATCATTTCGCCAAAAAACAGGACATATTTAACTTTTTCAACAAAGAATGAAACATTTTCTATAAAAAATATTATAATTTTTTAGAGGTGTTTTCGTTAGAAATGGATATGTGCGCACAAAAAACATCATGTAGATATTTTAACTAACAGTTGTGCTTGGTAAATCTTAAATTGTGCAAGGTTTGGTTTTGATGTTTTTGTGTGATCAATATTAAAATCAACAAAGTTGTATCAAATTAAGTAATTTCGTTGTATTTTCATATTTAAAGCAATTTCTATGTCATGTGACCACTGTACAACCAATTAAACTAAAAAAAAAAAACAAGTGTGGACATAAAAATGTCTCACCTGTATATGAAGCTTTGATACTTTAAACTTTATGGACCCAATAATTTTCTAATCTAAATAATCAGCAAGTAATACCACCAGGACATTTAAATAAAACAAATCAATAGTCAGAAATTGAAATTATGATATAGAAATGAGTTAATTTTGATCAGTTATGAAACTACTAAAGTCGATGAACCATGAGGTCAAGGACATAAGATACATGGCAGACTGTCATGTACTCCTAACAACCAATAAGCACATCCAATACTGTTGA
>JARWCS010127387.1:0-14793 GCA_034783895.1 Geukensia demissa | reverse complement strand
ATGTTAATTTAATGAATATTGTAAAACCAAAGAGGGTAGAATTTCTGCCTGCTTTGTTGACTTCCAAATAGCCTTTGATACTGTTATTCAAACAGGTTTAAAAATCAAACTTCTTGATGTTGGAGTTGGTTCCTAATTTTATAACATAGTGAAACGATTGTACGAGATAAGCAGATCATGTGTTCGAATAAAACAAAATAAAACTGATTTTGCTTATATACAATACTTGGAGTGAAGCAATGTGACAATTTAAGACCAAATTTAGTTAAAATTTTAATAGATGCCCTTCCAAAGTTCTAAGAGAAATCTCATTATCTATTTTATGAAATGTCGAACCTCTTCATTGCTTAATGTATGCTGATGATATTTTTCTTTATCTACATCAGCAAGTGGACTGCAAGCAAAGCTTAATATCTTGTAAAGGTATTGCAATGACTGGTGTCTATCACTGAATCCCACAAAGACAAAAGTTTTGATCTTCAACATGGCAGGCAGACTTATTAATGTGAAATTTGCTTATCAAGATCATGAATTAGAATGTGTTCAACAATATAAATATCTTGATGTAGTTTTTTGTGCATCAAGTACATTCTACTTTGCTCAGAAAAAATTATATTAAACAGCTACAAAGGCTTATTTCCAATTACATAATGATTTTTTATCTTTAAACCCTAAGATAAGTAAATCTTTACACGTTTTTGATCATACAATAAAACTCATCCTACTGTATGGTATGAAAAATGGGGGTTCTTTTAACTGTTTTTCTGTTAAAATAAAAAAGAGGTAATTACATTTGACAAAATCTATCCAAATCTGCTAAGAAAAAAATTGCATAGAAAATTCTGCAAACGAATCACTGGTGTTTATAAAAGAGCCTCGATGTTCTTTCTGAACTGGGAAGATTTTCATTGCCCTTCGATGTTATCAAAACTATGATTAACTATTAGCAAAGACTAAATCTTGACAAATTTTCTCTTCCTAAAGACGCTTTTGAACATTAAAAAAAACTACATGAACAGAATAAAACCTCATGGTATGGTTCAGTTCATACAATATTACAGAACATGTCAGAGCTGTTCAGAAAGCAAGATAAGATTAATAAGAGCTACATTCTTACTTCTCTGAAAAATGTATATAGAATTGATGAAAAAAATTATAAATAATTCGAAAGGAAATTTTCGAACATATTTAAAAATCAAATCAAATTTTGGGTAGGAAAATTACCTCAGTATTATAATATTATAAAAATAAAGGATATGCCTTGGAATAAACGCAGGAAAGACGGCAATCCATTCCTTATTTAAATTTTTAACAATTTATCTGCGTTCAAAGCGCTTTTCCGGATTAACTCTCATCGGGTACGCTAGGGAACAGAAATGTATGTAGATATCAGGGTATTCATCCAGACTTAAGAAAGTGTGGTAACTGCATTTCAGGAGAGGTAGAGAATGAGATACACTTCATATTCAAGTGTACTAAATATAATAATGAGAGGGAAAATCTTATTAGAATTGCAACAGGTTTTTGTCCTAACCTTTCTAACTTAAATAATGACCTAAACTTAATTTGGTTATTCTCATGTGAAAATATAAATATCTTAAAAGCCTTAAGTGACTTTATATCAAAACATGTAAAAACTTGAGTGGGTCATGTTTAACATCTTTAACTTTTATTTGTCTGTCTACACTGGGCAGTGCTGAATTGAAAAAGAACGAATATCCAAGAGCAACGTCCCTTGGCGCCCTTTATAGACTGATAACCTAGGATGCCGCATTCGAAATACCGTGTTACTAATTAGAGACAACACTCAAATTCCGATAAACAACTCCCTGTCAGCTTACCTTGTCTGTCTACACTGGGCACGAGGAGGAATGCCGTGCAGAGTTTGGTCTGCACGCATATCCTTGAGCACTGTCCCTTTGTGCCCGCTGTGGACAAATAAATGTACTGCTGATAAGGACCAAGGCTTGTAGCCTCTATGTCTCTTTGCATGCCTACATTCTACATTTGGAATGAGGAAGAATGCATCGAAATACTTGTGTTACTAATTAGAGACAACACTAAAATTCCGATAAACAACTCCCTGTCAGCTTTCCTTGTCTGTCTATACTGGGCACGAGGAGGAATTCCGTACAGTTTGATCTGCACGTATATCCTTGAGCACTGGCCCTTTGTGCCCGCTGTGGACAATTAAATGTACTGCTGATAAGGACCAAGGCTTGTACCTCTATGTCTCTTTCCATGCCTACATTCTACATTGGGAACGAGGAAGAATGCAGTACTGAGATAGATCAGCACGCATATCCTAGAGCACTGTCCCTTGGCTCCTTTTGTAGACAGGCAAAATAAAACGAAACAAGTAGACAAACTTCATTATATTAGCACAGTTGTTTATTTCTTATTTGTAAAGGCTTGGTTGTTTCGCGATCATGAGGATGTTAAACGTTTTGACAATACATCTCATTCATTAACTCCCCTCTCCTGCATGGATTCTTGATATCTTGATAATAATTACAATTTTCTTATATTTTATTCTTTGTAATCTTCTGTTTTACTATAAATCTTTGAACAATGTCTTTGTAATATCAAACAGGATTGTTATATGTGCTTATGCCCCCTGTGGACCAAATGAATTTGAATTTTGAATTTTATAACTGTGATGTTTCTTGTTACAAATGTCAGGGACGTATATATAACTGTTATATTTATGGGCAGACGCAAGAAATATTCATATCTTTGTAAAAAGATGAAATATATAAAATATTTTGTTGTTTCTTGGATGTGCTAGACGTTTTCTGATGAATCTAGGGAATATGGTTTAAATGAACAGCTAATGGCAACATAATGTTTGTTCTTTATAATATGGTATATCAATTTCTCAATTCTCTAGTGTAATCCTTTGACTATAGCTGGGAGTAATATACACAGACTATAGTTTAGAAAGATAAAAACACAGCAACGGAGACACTTTTCAACTTGAATTATTATTCCTATTCTAGCTTTAGAAATGAGTTAATTGTATTCATAAGAAATAATTCAAGTTGACAAGTGTTATTAAGCATTTAAACCATATTTCCTAGATTCATCAGAAAACATCGAGCACATCCAAGACTCCTTGTAATGTTACTGAACATTTGCTCAAATTGAATATGTACAGGAAGCAACATCTACTTTTCTAGCCAGAGATATTTACGACTTACCATATCAGGATATTATATTGGCCACGGTTTTTCTTGGGTCTAAAATTCTTGTTGTTATTTAAACAATTGAGTTTAAAGTTAACATCAATATTTGTATGACTGAGAAATTAACGTTAAACTTCAAAACATATACAAATATCTTGATGTGAAAATGCAAAAACAAATGACAATTACGCAAAAACTATATGCAGGACGAAAATTGCACTGGATGAAAACGGCTTTCGTCGCTCTACCTTCATATTTTTGGCCAAAAACAGGCCTTAACGCCCCTACTCCTTTGGAAATTGACCAAATATTTTTTTAAATTAAATTTAACAGAAACAACAACCGTTTTTGGCATGGATTTACCACGGAACACAAAAATAAAGGGATGCTTCATGACTTGACTTGCATCTTGGGTCGTGTTTGGAAAAAAAAAAACACTAAAGAAATATTGACTTTCCCATGGCGTCCATGTGCAAAAACATTCTAGCTGCACAAATATGTAGATGGATAATATGACAATCCTTTATAAGATTTTATAGACATTTCAGATATCTCAACAAATATGTATATGAGATATCTTATGTTATATGCAAGATAATTTATATTATAGATATCTTACGTAATGTATGTATAAGTAGAACATATTTATATCTATCGTCTAAGATATCTTTCATAATTGATTAATTAACATATCCAAATGCTGTATAAAATATACTAGATAATATATACGATATTTTGTATATTATATCATATATTTATCATATACTACATGCATATATATTTATGCTGCAATCGTGCTATTCGGGCTTTAGAAATGAGTTAAAATATACGGTCACTTAAATTAAAACCACGCGTTATTTTTTTGTTGGAATATAAGCCCTATCTTATATATTTTCACACAAACTAAACTGTTTAAGGCTAAATCAAGAACATTGCAAATTATCTTGAAAACTGCAATAATTTTACATAAAGATTGCAGTATAAAGATATACATTTTCGCCCAATTCTAAGCACCATTCGTATATCTGTCTGTCAATGCACTGTTATTGTCTATTTCATGTATTTATATGCCAGATATATTTTATTTTAAGATAGGTAAGATATCTTACCCCAACAATGTCATTAAATGGACGATAATTTGGAATCGTTTACGCTATATACACATAGAAACATTAATTTCATCCAAGACTCAGGCATGGGGTGAATTACATTGGAATGTAATACATTATATTACAATTACTTTGACAAAACCATGCATTAAATTACAATTACAATTACATGAATATTCCAATGTAATTCATTAGATTACCAATGTAATGCATTAAATTACAATTACAATTACATGAATATTCCAATGTAATGCATTAGATTACAATTACTTTACCAATGTAATGCATTAGATTACAATTACACATTTTGCATGGTTAAATAAAAACAGCTTTCAAACATATCACTTTATACTAGTATAAAATAAAAAAGAACATATTTACATAACACATTATGCAACTATTGTCAAAGAGAATGAATGGAAACCCTTATCATTTGATTTTAAATGTCATTATTGCATTTTATCATCTTGGCAAGACTTAATTATTTTTATTTGAGTATGTTCTATTATTTATTATTTCCCCATCTTCTGTTAGTAGTCACTCTTAGTTACCGTCTCTTTTCATGTATTCACCCGAAGATTGTCAAGAAACATGAAAGTACTAGTGAATTAAATATATATCTGACAGTTTTTACCTACGATTCTTTACATATGCAGGTGGATTTTCCGAAGGACCCTAACTTTACAGATACCACAGTCGGAACTTCCAAATTATACATATCATGGATTTATACTCCACACGGACTTTCCGCAGGCAAATCCCTTCTGTAAATCTCACAGGGGTTTTTCATAACAGTCCACCCTGCTATAAAGTGCTTTCAGAAACATCATGAAGGTTGTTTTTATCCAAGGTGACCACATTATTTCGATAATTGCTTATTTACTCGGACCGATCTTTTGTACAACGAACTAAATTTATACCAATAGACAATGATACAACATTTCCCTTTTCTGCATCTATATATCCTACCTACTATCATATAGTAACTGTTTCTTAAATTTACTCAATGTGATATATTGTGTTTTCTACGGAAGCCCAATTAGGACCTATCAAAAGTATATTTATAATTCGTGATCTCGGTTTATAATTCGAGATCACCGTTTTTCGAATTCGTTATATCAAATTATAATTCGTGATCACGGTTTCCTGAATTAGTGATATCGAATTTTAATTCGCTATCAAGTTTTCTGGAATTCGTTATTTCAGACTAATTCAGGGACAGTTAGGGGTGTCTTCCAGACTCTGAGAGGCAACTTGACTTCTATTACTCCACGGTTGATACTTCTGCTTCTCGAATTTCAGAGTTCATTATCTTAATTAATAATTCGAGATCAGGAATATCAGAAACCGTTATCAAGTATTTTAATTTGAGACCATGAATTCTAGAATTTGCAGTAACGGGTTAAAATTCGAGATAACTAATTCGAAAAAACCGTGAGCGATTTGATGTATGACGATTTATAAATCGAGATCACGAATTAGAAATATATTTTCGACTAAATGGGCTTCCGTAATCCTTTATTCAGAACTAATACGGTCATAATTTTGTTTATGTCACACAACTTAACACTGCGGAACGGAATATTTGTGTTTTTGATATTTTGTGTATTCTTCTGTTTTATTTAAAATTTTAATACATTTTGCTGATGTTGTTTTGCTACTTTTAAATTATATAAATAAATATTTTTCTGTCGTAATCAGTAATTGAATAGTCATTTCACGAATGACAATGGATATCTTCCAACCTTCCAACCTTCGTAGCTTCAATTAATCTTTTTTACCGTTTGTTTACACCACAGACTGTGTCTAACCACTGTTCATGGCAACAAGAGTAACACGACGGGTGCCACTGTAACAGTGACTTCTTTCCGCCACAAACCTTCTTTCCGCATATAATACCCTAGGATATAAATACACTACTAAGGGAATTCACGTTGACGGAATAAAGTGCACTAGTGGACAGAAACAAACAGGTAAACCGGAGCCTTTACACCCGGAATGAAACTACTCTTACACCACTAGTGGAGCAGTTCCGGACCACAGGTCTGAGTTCACCCTCATTTCTATGAGGTTCGTGCTACTCAGTTCAAGATTTAGTATCAGTTTAGTCGCATCTTCGAGTTGTCTGTCTGCTTTATCGCATTTATTCCGTGTCTTTATTTTTTTAGTTCATATTTCTCTATGTATAATTAACTGGATCTTAAGTCTGAGACATTTTTGTTTACTTTTTCTTGCCTTTAGAATAAAGATATCTGTTAGATATTCCATATTAACCATAACATTTCAGTAATTCTTTTTGATTAGATTATAAAAGAGTTTAAGATCCATTGATATGTATCTATAAGAAGGATGTTAGATTCTCCCAACCCTTCTACCCTTGCGCATGTCGGCAAAAATACTGCGGCTCATTGAACATACTGAATGGCAAGACTATGGAATATATAGAATACACTAACATGACTAAACGCGTTTAGATATAATATTTTGTTCACATATATATATTTGTTTAAATACAAGTACTTTAAATTGGCAATCGATAATTATACAACGATTAAATAAATGAATAAATATGCTGACACCAGCAACTCCGTAATTCAAGTACAAACAAGAAAATTATTTTTATAGATTTGTCACTGGGATTTTCTGTCGATGTAGCGGTAAATCAAGAAAAGATCGAAGAGAAGAGATACCCTTATATATGTAAATCACTGGGTGATTTTAATTTTATAAAAAAAGGTAAGAATCCATTAACAGATATATATTATCAAAAATTATTTTACTGATGACACGGTAACAAACATCTTAAGCTATTATAGGTTGAATCTTTACAATATTGTTCTTCAGATAAATGTATAAATGACAGGGGTGTTATTTATCAGATTAGACTTTGTCTCAGACTAACAACAAATATTATATCTGCAGTTGAATGGGTGATTTTTTTTGCCTTTCTTGTTTGAGTCTCCAGTTTTTAGTTCCCCATCCCTCCTTCGTCTTAAAAAGAATTTCGTCTTGCATTAAAATTATACTATTAGAAAATTATTGATTAAATAGAAAAAAAACATAAGCATTCTATATGTTCTATATATTTATATTATTTGTTTCAGAATCTAAGTTAAAATGGCAACGCCGAGTTTACGGAGAGAGCCGACATTTCCTATGGACCCCCCTGAATTTGATCCACCCCGAAAGATACTCAAAGCAAAGCGCACTCTGGTTGGGCGATCTTCTACAACATCGCATTTATCGTCATCAATTTCTAACACATCATCTCTTATCAAACCTTCATTATCAAAAAGAGGTTCTTCTTCCAAATCTCTGTCAAAGAAAATTAGCGGTACAGCCTCATTGACAAAACGTCCATCTCTGACAAAGAAAGCATCCATAACAAAAGAAATTAGTGACATTGCAACAACAGCAATAGCTCTCGACTCTGGTTCACATATTGGAAAGACAGGTGTCATCACAGAAGATGACATCGGGGCCGATGTCGATGTAACGGAAGTCGATACCCCGTCGGCATTTACTGAAACGGGAGAGGCTGTAGTTACATCCTTAAGGAAGTCTGTGTCGGGTACCGGCAGTCTAACGAAGAAGTTGTCCCGAAAAGAAAGCTCACGAGTCGGAACCGCTTCTGTTCTATCACCCCCTATGCCACCGGGCGGACTAGTAGAGATCGCCTTTTCATTTGACACGACCGGATCAATGAGCGCAGCATTAAATGAAGTAAAGGGCAGAATTAAAGATATAGTTCAGAAACTTCAGTCTGATGTACCTGGGATTCGAATTGCAATATTTGCCCACGGAGATTACTGTGACAAAGACAATTACATAATAAAGTGGATAGACTTTGGAGCTACACTTCCGGAACTCCACGAGTTTGTTAACAACTGTGGAGACACAGGCGGTGGCGACGGCCCAGAATGTTATGAACTCGTTCTTAGACGTGCAACAGAGGTGTTGTCCTGGACTCCAGGCAGTAAAAGGTCCCTAGTCATTATTGGAGACGATATTCCTCATGAACCAGGATACAAATACGGCGACTTCAAAAATGATATTAACTGGCGTGATGAATGCACCAAGCTCAAAGATATGGTAAGAATAAAACGTCACTTTCCCGTCTGGTGTACTATAATCAGTGCACGGATTAATGGCAGCATAATATTATGTTACGGAAAACAATCATGCTGTAATTCGTTTAACAGAATTACATTAATCTTTTCGACACAATAGTTCCTGTTTATAGATGTTGATTTAACCACTGTATGCTCTGCGTTCTTATATTGCCGAAAACATTATTGTTAGCCATTTAAGCTCTTCACGTGTAAACGGTTTTGGTACAGTTTCTAGATAACACCTCAAAGTCAAATTTATCAATTAAGAATAATAGAATATTAGAAATAGGAAATGTGTTATTATTGTAAATAAGATAGCCATGCAAAAAGTCCAAATTACAGATAATTCATCATCTACAACTAAAGGCCTTCGACAATGGATAAAAATCCACACCGTAAAATAAGCTGTTAAACGACCCAAACTATTTTACAGCATAACTTAAAGATTTCATGTACATTTTTCGTACAGTTCTTTATAGATATCTGACATGGCTTTCCTTTATAAAGAATTTATATAAATTTTTAAAACTTTTATATATTTAACATAATAGCTTCGCTCTAGTTTGTCAAAATGCTTTCACTAATCACCATGCTGACCAAAGTTATAAATAGCATGATAATTCTAACAGCACTGTTGCCGGTCTGCAAATCTGGTAACCAAGGATAGATATCACTGGCAAGCATATGCACAAAATATTGCGTTTGAACCTCGATATGTAATTTATGAAAATCATGTTGATATATTCTGAAAGATTTGCATCAGTTAAATGATGTCAAGGGCAACCATAAATTTGTCAATGAATATAATATGTACATAAAATGATTCTTAACTTTATGTTTTGTAGGGTGTGAAGGTTTATGGTGTTGCAGTTAGAGCTGGACCCACTGAACAGAAATTCTACCAAGAAATAGCCAAGAGAACAGACGGACTTATGATAACACTGGATAAATTTAACCTGATATTTGATTTGATGATGGCGATTTGTTATAGGGAAGGTGGCGATGAATTATTAAAAGTAAATACTAAAACATTTTCTAGGGCATTTTGAAATAAATAGTCAGTCCGTGACACATTTCTTAGGGCCGAAAGTGGTCTTTTTTTCAAGTGGACTGTTTGGAGTATCTTTTGCTGATGTCTCACAAGGACTCGATAAAACCCGCGTATAAACACAATCTATAATATTTCTTAAACCTCAAACAAACAAGTATTTCGAACATTTGTATATACATGTATCAAAAACTGTACGAGGCTCATTTATTTTTCAATAGTGTAAATGATATTCTTTAACTGTATATTTTAACAGGCATACCAGGACGAATTACAAGAGAAATATGGAGTCACAAAATTAAGCAAAAATTTATCCGGAATGTTTTCTGGTCTTGGAACGTCAACTGGAACAGGCCTTTTCGGCAAAACAACTGGTACAACAACTCTTTTTGGTACAACTGGAACAGGCCTCTTTGGCACAATAACTGCCCCAAGCCATTTTGGTACATTTGGAACTGGTCTTTTTAGTTCAAAAGCTAAAACGTCAAAAAAGACAGGATTGGCGGTAATCAAAGCTGGGAAAACAAAGAGAGGCAAGACGACAAAGAAGACAGTAATGGGAAAGGCTACTGATAAAGTTTCTGCAAGGAGTGGAAGAAAGCAAAAAGAGAAGGTAAGACCAGTCAAACTAAGGAACAACCCATTTGAGTTTTCTTATGGGAGATAGCAAGGATGTGTGTTTCTGTCGATTGTTTAAAAAAAGATTTTATACCGAGAAAATTTCGCTAGACTTTTAAAACGACCGCCAAAATTTGCGGTCGTATTTTGGTGTGGCGCTGTCGTCGACGTCGTCATCGGTGTTGGCGTTGGCGTCTGTAGACAGGTATTGTTTTAGTCAACCAATCCTTTTAATATTTTGGGATATTAATAATTGGTACCAGATAAAGGTTGGTATTGATTTTGGGTGTTCTAGCCCCACCTGTTTTTTTGGGAAGGGGCCAGAGGGGATTTTCTCTTATTTGGATGCAAGTTCTCTATTTCTTGTCCAATTTTGATGTTTTGATGTTTTTTCTTTGTTTTCCCCATGGGAAAGTCAACATAATAGGCCACAATCGTCATGACCGATCTCTTACTGTTATTGAGATATAGGGGGTCAAAAATGGCCACGCCTTAATTTTTAAAACTTTTTTATTTCCCATCCTATTTTAATGGGTTATTTTGCAACTGATTCCTTATGAAAAACGCAATAAAAGTTACTCCAAGCATTTTTCGTAAAATTTACCGTTTTTTTTTTTAAATGGATCAAAGGGTATAAGAAATGTGATTTTGCAGGAGAAATGATTTTTTTGTCATCCGATTTTGATGGTTTTTTTTTGCATTTGATTCCTCTCAGTGAGAGCTTTCAAAAGTATGTCAACGGATTTTCTCTATCTTTACCGTTTTCGAGCTAAAGGGGGGTCAAAGTAGTTGGGGCGAAATTCAATTTCGTATAATATGGAAAAATTTTATTTTTTCACATGATTTTGATGGGTTTTTTCCAAATGATTCCTCATGAAAAATGCAAAAAAAGTTGCTCCAAGCATTTTTTGGTAAAATTTACCGGTTTTTTTTTGCATAAAAGGGGTCAAAGGGTTTAAAAATGTGATTTTGCAGGAGATAAGAAATTTTCATTTTTCATCCGATTTTAATGGGTTTTTTTTTTTGCATTTGATTCCTTTCGAGAGCTTTCAGTGTTAAGTCAACAGATTTTCTCTATCTCTTACCGTTTTGGAAAATAGAAGGGGTCAAAGTGGGGGTTGGGGTAGAATTTCAATTTTGAATAATGTGAAAAAATGGAAAAATATTATTTTTATCTGATTTTGAAAGGGTTTTCTCCAAATGATCCTTATGTTAAATTTAACAATAGTGACACCAGTTTTGAGGATAATATGAGTCAAAATGATCTCTTATACAGTCATATTACTGTGTTCAACATTTTACTATGTCCAGCACATTATTGTGTCAAACAAAATACTGTGTCCACATTTATGCAAATGTTCATTTGTTCACCTTTCACATGTCAGCATGCTGCGGTCATATCACGCTGCGCTTGCGAAGCACCTGAGTTTTAAGAAGGTTAAATTTTAAGACCGCTAATATATTTTTTTCAAAGACGAAACTTACATTTAGTAAAATCTCTGCTCCCAAGTTACATGGTTTTAGTTGACATACATGTAGTATAAAATGATGGAGCTTTTATAAATAGTATACACATATTCTTGATATATCAGAAACAATAAAAAAATGATAACAGATAGCAGATGTATATTTTGTAAGAAAATTTCCGATATCTTTCACTTCAGGAAAGAGAAATTCCAAGAGAAAAGAAAAATGACAGAAAATTTAAGAAAACAAAACCACTCAGTCGTCTACAGTGGTCAAACTGGAAACTAGCAGCAAGTCCAACAAACAATAAAAATACAGAATGGACAAAGTGGATAAATGGATATTGCGCCAAACAACTATTCACAAGAGATGCCGAAGACGCTGCAGTTTACGAGTTGGCAATACAGCCGCCTCTGAGGAAAAAGAAATATGTTGTGGCCTTCAGTGTGGTTGACAAATTGCCATCGCCTGGTAAATGGAGCAAGAAAATTGTAAGCCGCAAAGATGTCCGTGAAAAATGTAAACAAGCCATACAACAGAAAGCATCTGTTTTTGTACGGCGGGGAAAGTTTAAAAAGAGAAATAAGAAATTTATGGAAAAGGTGCGTAAATTTCTGGCAAAAAGTAACTATGCTTTTGGAACAACAAAAAAGGACGCGAGGTTGTTTAAAGTAAAAGGTTTTACCCTCTGAATAAAAAAAGAATTATTTATTTAGTTGCACGTAACTAGTCTGATCTTGTGAATAGACACTAATTTGCAATAAAGAACCGTTGAATAAACTATGGCGTATTATTTCTATCTTTAATATGTTTTTATTTAAAGTTTATGTTTATGGTTTTCGTCTTATAGTTTATGCATTACTTTACAAAGAATGTAATATTCTTAAAAAGCTGTCATGAAAAAAAAAAGAAAATTAGTCGAAACCTTTAATTTCAGCTTCCGTTATATAGATGATATTCTCTCACAGAACAATGCACGATTCGGTGATTATTTTCATCTCTTCTACCCAACTCAGCTTGAAATAAAGACACAGCAGCTTCTCCCAATTCTGCCTCATACCTTGATCTTCATCTCGAATAAGACAACGAAGGAAGGCTCCATGCAAAACTATGTTACAAAATTGATCACTTTAACTTTCCAATAGTCAACTTCTCCTCTATTGGCAGTAACATTCCAGCTGCTCCGACATATGGCCTATACATCCCCCAGTTCATAGGTTTTTAAGAGCATGTGTCCAATACAGCGATTCTCTAGACAGGTACAAACATGTTGATCCTTAGTTGAAGTCATCAATTAAGAAACTTTTCGGTCGACTCCACAATCTTGTTGGCCAATATATAGAATATCCGTTTCACAAACGAAGACGGTCCTTTTCCTGTGAAGTTGCGGAGTAAAAGCAATAGATTTTACCCTCTGAGTATAAAAAAGAATGGCTTATTTAGTTGCTACACGTAACTAGACTGATCTTGTGAACAAACACTAATTTGCAATAAAGAACCGTTGAATAAACTATAGTGTATCATTTCTATCTGCAATTTGTTTGCTAAGAAGAAGGACTTTCATTTAAAGTCAGGCGATTACTTAATATTTTTAAATCGAAGTCGATTCTGTGTTCAGGTGAATTTTTATTTTCACTATAGAAATTGTGAGATAATGAGATTTACAGCTGAATTATCCAATTTGTCAATTGTTCAATTTGTTATCGATATTTTTTCTTGTTTGACACTTACAGATTTGGCTTATGTAGCCTGAAAAAACCGTTTGTCCCATCGCAATCTTATTAAAACAAGATCTTAGTAACTCTCCAACTACGTGTCTGAACCAATGTTCGGAAACGTAGTTGGAGAGACATCTCCCAGGAATATGTTGCTCCTCGGTTGAAGTCATCAATCCAGAAATTTTACGGTCGACACCACAATCTTGTCGGCCGGTATGGAATATCCGTTTCACAGAAGAAGACGGTCCTTTTCCTGTGAAGCTGCGGAGTAAACCAAAAACAGGCTGTTCGCTTTCTCCGCCTGGAGGTTGGGATCCCATGAAAACTTTCTTTACTAGGAAATGTCTAATACTAAATTAGAAAATGAACAATGCGGCGGATGTCTTTGAGGGGACAGGAATCGCTTACCTTTCCGGACCATCTGATTTGAACCCCAGGATTTTGGTTGGGTTCGCATTGTTCATAATTTGTAATTTTGTTTTTAGTTTTATATGTTTATTTGTAATGTTCCTTTTTTCGTGTTCTCGAGATTGCCGTGTCTTTTGTCTTTACCCTTTTGTCAGACCCTTCGGTTTTTTTCCGCGTCCACTTTTTATTACAACTACTGAAATCAGGGTACGAATTGACAAACATTTGACACTGATACGCGAAATCTGTCAGAGGGTTTGTTTAACATTGAAAGGTTTACAATAAATTAAAAATGTATTCCATGCATGACGGGAAGAAGTTGATGCACGAAGAGGACATTTATAAACGCGAAAGAAATTTAATACAAGGTTGTGGTTGTGCTTGTCAATTTTCAAACACTGCTAAATTTCATTTCTAAAGGATTACATTTTGGGAAAATACAAATTTTTAGAAAACATTACATTTTGTATGAAATTTCCAACAGTTGAATTATCTCCCTGTAAAGCTATTGAAACCGATCTTAAAGATATCAAGTCATCAGAACTTTTTGTTTTCATGTCTTCCACAACGAAAATATGCATTATTCTTAAAAATTTGCAACCTGTTTTGGCCTGAATAAGCACCATGGAATAGAAGAAATTTCATGTTTAACGTTAGAATTGATAAGTTGTGAAGTGTTGATAATTAATATACTGAAATAGTACAAAAAAGCCCTTTAACTGTAATATTGCTAAACACTTTACCTTTAAATTTTGTTCAAAATGCTTTTTGTTATTGTAACTAAAAACACTGAATAAAGGTATGATTTTGTATTGTAACCTCAAAGTTCAACACTTGCGCATGTCGGTTAAAATACTACAGCACATTGAAGTTTATTTATATTAGATCTTTAAATCGATAGTCAATAATTTTACCATAATTATAAATATTCATGTTGACTCCAGCATTATAGGCTGGAACTCCGTAAATTCAAGTATGAACAAGAAACTTATTTTCGTAGATTCGTCAGTGTGGTTCTCTGGTTATCAGTGTGGTTGAAAAATAAGTAATCAAATATACAGTCCGACAAAAGTTAAGCGCCACCCTATATTTTTTCTAATAATAATTTTCATTTTACACCTATGTAAA
>JARWCS010127278.1:0-14798 GCA_034783895.1 Geukensia demissa | reverse complement strand
ATTCCATAAAATAATAACAAAAACAGCTTTGCAAATAGAGCAGTACCATAAAATCATGCGACAGGAAAATATTACGACCACTTCGGTCGGCACAGTGAATGTTGCTAGGAAATACATCAGATATTATGATCAGTGCATATGTTCTTTCCAAGAAACTGTTTTCACAGAACAGGGGCGGATCAAGCCCCCCTTTTGAAACGCAAATATGATTTTAAAAAAGTCTGCGGAAACTAAGTTATACATCATTAATATTTAATAAAGTATAAAACACATCTATTTTTGTGTATTCAACTACCATATATGAATCGTTAACTTCGGAAAGGAATTGAATTATTGGAAAAACAATTCTTGCCCTGATTTTGGCCGAAAAATATTTTGACGGAGTTTATATTTAAATAAATAATCCGGTTGACAAATTTTTCTTGCCTTGAATAATTAATCTGAACGAGACACGAATCAAAGCCAAATCCCACCCCTCTAGAAAATCAAATGGTCACTAACTAAGTACCTTTGTTACTAATCTGCTGGTATTGGCTTCTTCTGTTGTCATCTGTTTCTGTCCTTTTACCATGAAACTTGGCATTTTAGCATTTATTCCCAATTCTTCCAAAAGCTCCAAAGAGTCCCTAAATCCCCTGTCCACAACAAATATGTCGTCTTCCTTGGTCCATTCTTTAATATCCTCAACATTTGTTTTAATCATGTATTTCAAAATTGAAGCGTCATTATTTTTTGCGTCTGCTAAGTAGGGACCAACAACAGTTAGAAAATACCTAGTGGTAGTGACGACGACCATAGGTTTTACTAACGGACGTCCTTTATGCAAACTGTAAGTGCGCCTTTGAAACTGAAAATTACCACTTTTCTGGATGTAGATATATGTACCGTCCAACACTAGTATTGCTTGTTGTTCTGAGATATCGCCGAATATTGTTTGCGCCAGTGGCCTTGTATGGCTACGGATTACATCTTCACGAGTGACGTGTTGAAAACCCAAGTGTTTTGGCACAAATGTTTGCACTAATGCTTGTCTGACAGACGAAATTGCCCTACGTAGGCTTGACCTGGATATATTAAAAATTGTAGACAAGACTTTGTTTGAAATGCCAGATTTTAATTTGAAAAGGAATATTCCAAGAGATGTTTTAGTGCTTCTTACTGGCGTATTTCGTATATTTTCCTTGATACAGTCATGCAAGTCGGAAAAGTTATCTTTACTTATTCCCGTTAAACTTAAGAAATCTGTAACGGACAAAGCACTGTCAGAGTCGAAGTCGATCCTGGATTGTTCATTTTTCAAAGCGACTGACCGTAAAGTTTTTAATAAATCTAGTATTGCTGACCTGTTGAGCATGACATTTTCATTTGCGCACTTGATGGAAGATGTAGCTCCTTGTGTAAAAGTATCTCCAAAAAGATGACCTGGACAGCAACGGCACCCTGCTGGGATTACAATTTCATTGTAAAGAAAGAACAAAAATCGAGCTTGTGATGGAACTACAACAAGTTTTGGTCCAGGTTTTTTACAAATAAAACAACAGGAATGGCTTTTAGATGTGCTGGGTATCGGCAGTGTTACAGAAGGCGGGCTTGGTAATACACAAGCTTTGCGTTTCGGTGGTGGAACATAGTTTTCGTCGTCACAAGAATCATCTAATTTTACACTTTTGTTCTTGGTCTCAGCTACATAATACTTGTGTCTACATTTATTGCATAATATATCTGTAGAATTTGTGGAGATCATAAAATTTTTCTGAAGGTATTTGGATACTGATTTATTTACCATTCTTCGTTCACTTGGTTTCGTCCTTTTGTTGCAAAGAACACACGGGAATGATCGTGGACCTTTCCCAGGCATACTGAAACAAAAGCAACAATAGGTGATTTTTAGCAAGAATACACTTTCACAACGTTTTTATTAAAAAGGAAACATTATCATTGAAATTATAAAGGAAATAGCAAAGTAAAAAAAGCACCGCCATTAGTCGGTATTGACCACTATCATTATGATGAGTGGGACTTGAAATGCGACGCGTTAACCATTACACCACTACGTCATCTCTATTACATGTAGGTTTTAACAGGTATATATGGTTAAAGAACAATGCAGAAAAAAAGAATAGTGTCTGCTTATTTGAGTAAATCGGTTGTCATTAACTGGTTTTTCAAAAGTATGCTATTACAAATATACGTCCTCGAATTATTCTTTACGCTAAGGATGAAAAAATAAATCACTGATCAATACAGAATTTGGGTAGCTGGCAACAACGGCTTCTGTGTCATTTCACACAAGACACATTTCATTAACTTCATTGTTATTAGAATTGTATTAAACATAAAAATATGGCGAGGTCTAACTCATCAACAACAACATTGTACACGGATGCTTAAACCATTAGACAATACGATTTTAGCATCATTTGATTCTGTGAGATTTTATCAAGAAATCCCGTTTCACGTCATTTTTCATAAAATATAAACAAAATTTTTAAATTCTAAAAGAAACAAAACAAGGTTAAAAAGAACACCGCCAACAGTCAGTATAGAACCACTATCAATGATTAGATCAGTATTTCAAGTTCGACGCGTTAACCATTACACCACAACGTCAGCTGTAATAATCATCGGTTTTTACAGGTATATAAATTTAAAGTCGATGTAAAAAAATTCTGCCGGTGTCGTCTGCTTATATAACATATGTAAATAGATTTAATTAACATCAATTTTTGCTTTTTTCTTTAATGCATATTATCTTGTCTTTGAACAGTTTTCACATGCACATGCTTGAGTCATCGAATTGACTTGTGTTCAATATTTCGATTATAAAATAGTTCAGTCTAACTTGTTACGTACGTACCTCACGACTACTGCCAGTAGATAGGTATGTAACAATTTAAATCTAAAACAGATGCAGGACCACATATATTCCTATTCAAACGACATTTAGAAAAAAACATATAGCTGCATTATTTGATCAGTAACACACAACGCCGGACTGCTTTAAATCTACTTACCTTGTATGTGTTTTTCGACTTCTACTGGTGTATCAGTAAATATCTAGAACTGAAGCTGCCTATCTGTATTTGAGCTGGGTAAAGGTTTTTTTCCACATGTCACTTGAGACGTCCAAAAGACCAAATATTAGCGAACTTGGTGCAAATTTTGGCCCTCAATGATTTGTCTTTGTAGCACGCACTTGCTGCGACAGACGACTAGCGCAGGTTCAAAAATATGATATAGAAAAAAACCAACAAAAACGACGGACTTGGTATGGCTCGGAAGAAATAGGACAGGCCAATTAGAAAAACATCAGTTTAGTTTTTAATTTTTAGGGAATAATTGCCTATGCATGTGTACACGTGTGTAAAGTTGGTCTGGGTCATTGTGCCTCCGTTTTCATAAACTTATGAAGAATTTCATAATTTCAAAATAGAATTTTATCGTTCTTTATAAGCCGTCTTGCTTCAAAGTAATACATATCTACGTAAATATACTACAAACAACATTTTATACAAATACCATGAATATATGACCTCACTGATCTTCATAACTCTGTTGACAGTCCATATTCGCAAAAATTCCGCAATTTATATGATGCCAAAAAAGTTAAAATTTCAGTTGGGCCGCATTCGTCGACCAAAAAACTTTTTAGTAAATTTTATTCCTTATATAATTTGACATTAAAAGACCTATTTGATTTTTTGGTCGAGGGATGCGGCCAAGCCGAACTTTCACAAAATATTGTTAAAAAATGGTATATTTTCATGATTTCGAACATTCCGACATGTTTCCGGACGTTACTATACCCTTCATACGGCACCAAATTATGAAGTTGACATGAAACGGTAACTTACATTGAATAGTAAGAGTTCTTGGGTAATAAAAATTTTTCTGCGGCCTAATTGATTTTTTGTCATTTTACAGGGCCGTTTTAGCCTATTTGTGGCCCTACTCCTTTAAAACGAAATCTTATTTGCGGTTTTTCAATTGAGAAAACTAGGGAGGGGATGTTGTTGGTTTTGTGCTAACTAGGAAAATTCTAATAGTTAAAATTAAGTTTCAATATAAAAATAGGAGATGTGGGATGATTGTCCATTAGACAGCCACCAACCAAATGACAGCAGAATTAAAACGTCTACAGGTCCCACTACGGCCTTCAACAATGACCCATAGTCCATATATATTTTCAAGGTACAAACTGCCTAATTTGGTATTTTTTAAGATACCACTTACCCATCTTCCCCTAATATCACTTTCAATAAATTCAATTTAATGAAAACAATTTAGATTATCTTTAACATTTTTGGGTTAAACAAATATTTAAACTAAGTATTATGTTGCAAAATTATTTGCATATATTCAGATTATAAATTTCTTACTTTAACTTTTTGAAAATATCAGATATTAAAAATAAGCAGTTTCTCAAATCAAAAACACACGAATAAAATAAAAATACTTGCAATATATTGAAAATCTACATATCATTTCAATCAGAGTGTGCCATAGAGTCAAATAAAAACAATTGACTTATTCAAAGTACCGTATTTTACACAAAATAAGAGAAAATTGACCGCGCATAATACAAAACTACATGCTTTTCTTAAAGTTTTATCGCCTGTTTTATTGAACATACTTGGGAAATTCAAACTCCGATTTTCCCTTGTTAAGATTTTTGTGGACTTTTTCCTGTGTCTTAATTGGATACAATATTACGGGTTAAGAATAAAATATCTTCTATTACAATTAGTTCAAGGTTAAAATCAATTTTGACTGGACTATTAGAATATGTAAGAACTAGAAAGGTGCTTAAGATATTGCACAAAAAAATTTCAAGTATTTTTCTATCATGAACATTTATTTCTAATTTTGTCATCTACTTGTCCTATGTTTTATGTTTTTAATTTTGTGTGGTTGAAACAATCACAATTTGTTTTCTACTTAAAATGTTTGTAGTATAGTATTGCATAATTTGGCAAATGGTTATGAATTTCTCAATTTTAGGTAGAAACTTGGAATTACAGACGGAACATGCTTGTTTACAACAATAAGTTGACTTTTTCTCGGATTGACGTTTACTCGGATTAGAGTTTAAGGATTCCAAGACGGGTGTTGGGCGCATGACAGGTGATACTTACCCTCCCGGAGCACCTGATTCCACTCCTTCTTTGTAAAGGAGTTCGTGGATTCCACGCATTTGTTCGTTTTATTTTCGTTATTTTAAATTTGTCTTTCCCTTTGAACTATGTACATGGGTATTCTACAATGACTAATCCTTGTTTTTTTTTATTTCAGTTCGGTATGGTTGAAACAATAACGTGTTCATTAATAGATAGG
Organism: Geukensia demissa; assembly: GCA_034783895.1. NCBI lineage: Eukaryota > Metazoa > Mollusca > Bivalvia > Mytilida > Mytilidae > Geukensia > Geukensia demissa. The sequence goes on along the minus strand of JARWCS010127278.1, from coordinate 9,464 downwards.
TATCCTAGATTATTTAGAAAACGAAGAGCTTTAATGGGTGCTGTGCTGTGCTATTTACAAAGTTTATTGGGAATCCCACTAGTGATGCAGGTACATTTATTTGTAGAATTGTAATTTCAAAAAGGTTTTCTTTAAATTTAAGTACAATCCTATAAATAAATCAAATATTTTATGGTGTATAAAATGGGTGTCACATATTGTTTTAAATTTTAAGTTGATTTGCTTGTTTGAATATTTAGACAAAAATTGACAATAATAATTATCAACTAGGCTTCTTATATATTTTTGAGCAAAAGAACTTTTGAAGACAATTAATTTACAAATCTGTGTATGTATGTAATTTTAAATCATTCATTAGTAACACTGTTCATGAATTTTTCTTTGTAAAATTTCTTTAGAGCAATAACAAAATTTGATCTGAAGAGAATATGGTTTAAAATAAAATATCAATAACGCAAACCCGAACAATGAAAGTTACATCAACAAGAAAAAATAGTGGAAAACTATACTTCAAAGCTTTGATGATACATGTTTAAAAATGCCAAAAACTAAAATGAAACCATCAATTTCAATTATCATATTCCACACTAGCTGTGTGAAAGAGTGAATAAAGATATGTTATTATGCATAAAAACCGTCTTTCATACTGACACTTTAAATTTTAATCACACTTCTATCCACTAAAATACTGATATTATTTAAGGCATGAGGAGTGTGCAGTGTCTTGAAAGAGGAGAGATGAAGATTTGACTTTTTAATTTTCTGGAGGAGGAATGTAAAGATTTAAATTTCGTAAAACTGTTTAAGACAGGCATATTTTAAGACAGATCACTAAAAGGGACAAAACAGTCAAGTTAATTTAAAGTCAGAAGACGACTTTTTTACCTCTATAAAGTAAAGGATTGATGCTCGGACATTCGTAATCATGGTAATTGCTTCAATCTGCAGTATTTGATATAAATAAACCAAAATTTGCTTTTATTTTCTATCCATCTATTGTTAAAAATTTAATTCAACTTACAAATGAAAAGTTTGCTTTATTCATATATATCTGTTGCATTATATGTTAACATGTTTAAGGAAATACAAAAAAAAAATGCTTATACACTCGAAATTCTATGATTATTTGTAGGGTGGGATGTATGCCTTGCAGATACTAGACTGGTATAATGCGTTATTTATTGTAATAATTGTCTGTATATTGGAATGATGGACTTATGGTAACTATCATGAATCAACCCGAAGGCGGACGGGTTATTGAAATATGCCGTTCGGTTTTCTCACCTGTAGGTAGAACCTCTGTTAATGGGAATCCGTTTATCTGTCGAGATGTATAATATTTTACCACCCCGAGGTTAGATGGGGTAAAGAAATGGGCTACTCGGCTTCTCCTCCAGGGGTTGAACCCCTCCGTCCGTTTGCTGGGCTGGTTGGATAAATATTTATCCCGTCACCGGCTTAAGGGTACTGCCATCCGCCGTGTTTGGTGAATGCCACACTATTTACACGGTAAAGATCCTTTTGCAACAACTCGTGAGTGGTTGCCAGTTACTCATTCTTAATTACCCACCCCTACCCAAACAGTCCAAATTTTACATCCTGTGGCTCGGAAATTCCCCGTCCTACACGTCCTAAATATCTCGAAATATTGGCCGCTGAACGGCAATAGCCAATTAAACTTATTGTTACAATATATTTTTCCAGATGTCAATTAATTATAAAGATTGCTTAGAATTTAATAGGTTGCCAGAATCGAATAAAATAAGAATGTAGACAAGAACAAATTACGTGTTATCATTAATAATTTTGTTCAAAGCCATCCGTTATATTAATCGCTTGATCCCAAGGGTATCAACAACCGACTCATTTACACCTTGGAGCTATAATTAGTTCATTTTATATTGTTATTTATTGATAAATTTTTGAATTATATATCGCAATATTAAAACGATTTGATGAAGATTAAAATTTTATTGCTTAGTTTTTCTTATACTTATGACATCTATATATTAAATTTTGCAACATTTAAAAAGAAACGGTGACATACATTGGAAATCAACAATAAGTTGACCTCTTCTCGAATTGACAATAACCTGGATTAGTGTTAAAGGATTGCAAGACGTGTATCGCGCGCTAGAAAGGGGCTTTTTTCACTTTCAAAGAACCTGATACTACTCATCTTTTGTCAAGGAGTTCGTGGAAACCAAACACTTATCATTTTGTTCCCTTTTTATGCTTTAGTTTTTTCGAACTTGTGTCGCTTTGGACTATGCACTTTTGATCTCTCACGTGGATATTCTACACTGGAATTATAGGATAATCATTTCTATAGTAAGGTTATTTGTCAACAGAAAATATCAGCGTCAACTCTTAGTAATGGAAATTTAAATCGTCCCCATACTGCCGATATTTAAATTAAGAAATCAGTCAATTCTGGAATAACTGTTTACACCTATATGTTCACATCGCAACAATTAAAAATAAATTATAAAGGCATTGTACGTGTAAAGTCAATCATTTTATATTCATTCTTATACCTAGCAAATATTAATCTGATTAATCTCTTTTTCAGGTTGTGATAGATTTTATCAGGACATAGAACTCATGTTAGGCTACAAGCCCTCTAAACTTTGGGCAATTTGTTGGAAATTCCTCACTCCTTGTTTTCTTATTGTAAGTACAGCTCTTAAAAATGAAAAGTTTAAAGTTTGCCAAATAATGACTTCTGTTTCTATTTTTTGTTCATTTACTGTTGTTTAAAAAAGTAATCGGTCCGCAAATTTTATTTCAATAAGAACGTTATTTACAGACTTACAAAGGTTTGGTACCTCCTCCATCACGGATCGCAAACGCTGAAACATCTTACAAATTTAAATAAGAATTCAATCTACGGTTGCAAAAACATATTTTAATTACAAAATGATGGACGGAAGAACAATCCCATTACTATATACCCCCTGCCCAGATTTTCAAGAAAGGAAGCAGAAAAACAATTTTCTCAAATCAATGAATCTTACCAGTTTTGCATTTTTACCGCCAAAGTCAAGTGTCCGCCATAGCCGGGTTTAGTTTAACATTGAAATATGATGTTGGTGCAAGGTTAACAACAGACAGATGTCGTTAGACATCTTGTGTTATTAATAATGCCAGTAAACAACAGCTTTCACTGATAAGCTATTGGGTAAGGAATACAGGTCAAAGATGCTTTGGGATTTTCTATGAGCCTTTAAGATATCCGCCACCTTTACATAACTATAAAATTTCGATACAGGTAATCATGTTTATAAAGTAACATTATGTCGTATAACCGAGAAATCACTATGATATCAGCGTACCTCTCAATTCATTTCAAACCTGTGACATGTTGTTTAAAATTTATCCGCCTCTTTACCGATTGACGATATCAGTAAATATTTCAGTTAGTAAGATTCATTTGCTAATTTTGTGATAGAATGGTTGAATATAGTACGTAGTTGCGCAAAATTTCAGATGTTAAAACAAGTGATTAAACTTTGTCCAAACTATTTCCGCAATGCGACTGGAACTCCTCTTACATTTCTAAGTTTACAGTTTTAATTTTCTTGACGATTGTGTTATATGTAATGCAGATATCAAAAAGAAAGAATATGGAATATATGGATTTACCTTCATCAGACACGTTATGGACCAAAAACAAGACGATCAGTAAAATTTCTAGTCATACTAATATCTAAATGAATATGCAGCCAATGACGTAATTAACGCCCGAAATAAATAACAAGAGCATACAACTGAAGCACGCGGAAGGTTTATACGACCTCCACAAAGACCAAGAGAATAACTCCGTAATAATATTCAAAATGGAATTTACGAATACCAATCTTAGAAAGATGTAAACCACAGCTTCCAAACACATATGACAGCTGCCGAAAATAAACGAGAGCATTTTGATTGCGGTCCTATTCTTAGACCAATGTTAATTACGCTTTCTTTATTTCTGAGAAATACATAGTCTGTCCTACATGTCAAAATAGACCAATGGCAATTAGAGGGAATATTCTAAATGCAATGTATTGACATTTTATGTAAAAAGCTATGTCAATATGTAAAAAGGGCTTTGCGACGGGAGATGCTGTTGTTTCCGACAGCACTTGCATCTATTTTGTAGAATGATAGAAAATGCTTACCTTAAATTACACTTAACTATGAATTTGCTTATGTAAATTGTTGCATTGAGATGAGAAAGAAATTTTGCAATTACATTTTAAGTCATACATTACTCTATGGGCTTTCTACATGGCTTTTTGTAAAAGCCCGCCAAGAGATTTATCTACCTTTTACATTGTAAATCCCATAGAGGCTTTTCTCTTACACCAGGTTTATTTACCGTTGAAAAGAATATAAAAACGAAAATAGTTTCTGTTAAGACTTGCAAAGATTCATTTTTTGCAAAATTTTATTGATATTAAAAAAGGACAACACCGTTTACGTTTTTGAAAAAGTCATTTCCTAAAATGAGGTTTACAGACAGTAGGTGGCCATACCCCTCAGTTATGCATGGGCAATCATTTTTATGTTTTTCGCAAGCAGTTTCTACAGCCCCAACCAGTAGTCCTACTCATTTGAAATTTGTCATGCAGTCGCATCTGTATCAGCAGATCCCTAATACACACCCACTTCATTGCCCCGCCCACTTCAGTTATGCATAAGCGATGACTACGTTTTTCACAAGCATTTCTAATGCCCTAACCAGTAGTCCTAGTCACTTGATAATTGTTATGGAGAGTAGTCTTTATAAGTACATCCCTGTTCCACTCCCGCTTTATGACTCCTTCCCCACAGATGTACATGGGTGATCACAAGTATTTTGCAAGAATTCTCTACAGTTCCAACCAGGAATCCTAGCCACTTGATATCTGGTACGAAATTGCGTCTATATCAGAACATGATTAATTCACACCTATTTGACTGACCAGCCCTCAGTTCGGCATAATCGATCATGTTATGATTTTTGTTAAAATGTTGTATTTCGGAAACAATCAATCACAGACACTTGTTTTATACCATTTATGAACATTGTATGTAAAAAGTATGAAAAGTTTATCACACTGATGTAATATCTTTAACTGGCAACCTGGTAAGCAGGCGAGACCCCAGGTTCTGGGGAACCACATGCATTTATATAGTTTTGTCGGTGAAATATGAAATCGTAATGATCGTTGTATGTTATGTGTTGTTTTATAGATCAAACGTTACATGGTATTTCTGGACAAGTATTGTTCAATTGTTTACTAAAGTATTAGATCTTTCCAAAGCTTAGTGCGACAAAAAATATTCATTTAACGCTTACTTTATATTTAAGCTGATACTGATTTTCAATATGATTCAGTTAAAACCTGTATCATATAGTAGTTACCAATATCCGTCATGGGCTATAGCTATTGGATGGATTGTTGGACTGTTACCAGTTTTACCTATAATTATCACCATATTTACAACTTTGTTTGGTGAAAAAGGAACTTTGTGGCAGGTTTGTTATGTACAAGTTGTATCGTAACAAATACAACCATTTTAACTCTACTTCTTTTACTCGTTCTTTCTCTGATAACATAGAACTGTTTGCGGTTTAATTAACATTAAAATCATTTATTTTTATCATTTGAAATTCAAGTATGCACATGTATGTAATGATAATAATGTGTTATTTAATTTAAAAAAATACCAGTGTTAAATGAAAATGATGTTTTTGTGCATAGATTTCAAGTAGTAACCTATCATCAGAACCAAAACATTGGGAGTCCGAGATTCAAAGATTGTAAAAGAATAACCCAATCCGAACAAATCGAAATAGGAAGCCAAATCCAGCGATTGGGAAAACTACTAGGTGCATTACGTTTTGAAGCCTTTTCAAGTTTTCAGTGCTTTAGAATTTTAACGAATACAGCAAAGGTCTGTCAAACATTATTTGATAAAGTTCATGTCATATAAGTCGAAAACTGGCCTGGTGAATATCCTCGGAGACCTCCTGTCCACCAGCAGAGGCATAAATCCAACAGTTTCAAACTACAGGTTTACCAATGTTAAAATATATGGTAATTTTTATACCTATATAAACATTTCAAGGAGTAACCGCTCTTCCGTAGCATTAGAACCAAAACATTGGAAGTTCGAGATTCAAACCTAGTACAATAAATACTCAAGTACAAAAAAAGTCGAAATAGGAAGCTTAATTCAGCGGTAGGGACAACTTCTTGGTGCAATATGTTTCGAAGCCTTTCTTTATATTCATATTTACTAAAGTTACATTGATGAACATCATACAAAAGTAAAAGTATTTGTGGCATATTGAGATTTAATTGTTTATTCCAAAGTTTTGAAAGAAGTTTCATGTATTCACAAAAAGACTTACACGACATCATTGAGCAGTTTTATTAAGTAATCCAAGTTAGTAATTTATAGCATGCCCGTTATGATATGTTTAATCGCGAACACACTGAATACATAAAACAGAATGAAATAAAAAAAAAATTAAATATCGTATATCAAGTCTTGTACATATACACTATACAAGTAGTGTTGTCTTTATCATGTGTAATCAATCTGTCAAAATCTGTGCAGGTGCATATATCGAAAAAAAATATAAAATTGCATTTAATAACTATTTGTAACTTTAAGATATCATTTTTGCAGAGAATTCAGAGAACAATGAAACCCACATCCAATTGGGGACCAGCATCACTAGAAAATGAAGAAAACAACCCACTATCTACTGCCGATTTAACAACCTGTTTTATTGAAAACGATGAGAAGAGTGGTTTTGAGTTATCCAATTAACTACATAATGGAGGTTAAAATTTACACAGTTTTTCTTTTTTTTAGGATAATTGCTTCTTGTGATTATTTTCTGAACATTTATTTAAATGTTTAAAACTTATAATTAAAAATGTAATTAAAAGTTTCCGAGAATACATATACTAAGAAAATACAGACCCTACTGATATTGAATGTTAATCATCATTTTGTCGCCGCGCATCATGTAGAGTAATAGTATTATAACATAAGATTAAAACAACTTAAAGTTCTCCAATTTTAAGTTCAAATAAGATATGAAATTACAGGGAATAAGTGTGAAATATGGTCAAAGGGAGAAAACTAATGTCAGAATGGCAGACCTCTTGTTTTCAAATGAAAAAAAAGTTTCATTATGACGTTCCAGAAATTACACACATATGGAGAACTTTATATCTTGCCGAAACTTCAATTTAAATATGACGATGTATTGAGATATCCCTTATTATAAGAACATTATTATTGATTGCGAAAAGCGTTTTAATGTAAATATTCACATTTTTATGGTTTAATCATCGATGAAATAGAAGTTCTTTTCTTGAAACAGGTTATAATGCTTCTATTTTTACATCACATTTTGAGATTTTATTTTGAATTTGAAACATTTTTTTGAAATTGATCTTAAGATAGCAAAGCTCTGTAACCGAATAGTAGAACAATTACAACATCGGATAATACTTATAGTGAGACAAATGCTAGTTCCTTCAATACACAATTAAAGAGTGGATTTCCTCCTGTTTTGATTGTTACGTCAGTGAGACAAAAACAAAGGACAAGTTTGATAGAAAAAAAACATTCAATTTCTCAAATAAACTGTACAAATATAAAATGTGCAATGAAATAAAAGTTTCTTCAGATTATTTATTTATTTAAATGTCAATTCAAAAACAGACTTAATTCAAATTATCTGTGTTTTGAAGCTATTTTATGGTTTCGATGCGAGGCTTCATCTTAACATACGTATACATCATACGAAAATTCCCCATTCTGTCGCAATACTGATAAACCTTCAAGACAACAATGTTCGGAAAATGTCATATAAATGCTATTGCCATTAAGAATGTTTTTAAAAAAACTGTAGTGTTCATTAGGGCGGAAAAATTTTCGATGATTTACCAGATAATTTTAATAACTCACAACGAGTTGTCCCTCTTTAACTGCACCTTCGGTTTTTTTGCTCCTTTTAAACATATGTTTATTATCTAGCTTAGTTAATTTAAAGCCTTACATGTGAAACAAAACAACGCAAAAATATCGTGCCATAATTGCTCGTTACATTTCGCATGACATAGTATTTTTGCAGTAACGCAGAACAATTTGAGTTGTAATAGCAAAAAACACATAGATGACACTATATTTTTTAACATTACAAACTGTAACTACTTACAAAAATGTTATTATGGTTATAAATGTCTACCGTTTTATTTTAAGGCAGAAAGGACAAGTATTTCAATATAGAGTGATTGATATTTAAGAATATCTTACAACATTTGGTGTGTTAAATTTCAAACATAATGGTTGCTTCATAACAAACTGTTTAATATGTCCTCTTAGTGTATATAATAGGGATTTGTAAATTTTCTCTGTGTTTGTCGTAGTTGGAGTGCAGTGTCCGACATTTAACCAATACCGTTTCATTTTCATATAATATGCATGTTTTTTAATATTTGGATTGTCTAATATGTCGTAATTTTGTTATTTATTTGATTTGAAAGCTCCTTAGAAAATCTGATGTATGTGATATATCGACTATAAATAAAGCTTTTGACTTAAATTTGGAACTGTTGAAGCATCTGCTGAGACTGCTGAAATGGTAGATTTATACTGGAAAATGACATGAAAAAAGGAACAGAAAGTTCTGCTACATGTAGTAATCAACTAACAGAAAAAACATCTTTTCAATGAGAAATTGTGACCTTACGAACTTAAATACATGTATTACTCATAAAACGCTAAAACTGAATGAATACCTATAATAATTGCATTTTGGGGTTAAATTTAGTAAGAATATTTTTCTTATGCATTGCTCTCAAAAATTATTTATACAAAAATTAGGCTTTATAAATATTAAACATTTATTAAATATTATCTTAAAATGTTAATTTGTTAAACTATTTCTCCTTTAAGCCATTATGGCAACTTTGGTTTCATTATTTTTTTCAACATTTATGTCTACATCGGAAGATATGAAATCATAAGGGTGAACTGAATTGTCTCTCCTTATGCAGTTTTCATTTTTCTGAAAGATGTAACATTTAATAACACCAAAAGGCCTGCAAATTTTAATTTGCTTAAAATAAATCACATAGTGATCCTATGAAACAGTCGAAATAAGATAACCAATCCACAAAATTTATTTGGACATAATACAGGACTGTTATCCTTATTTGATGGTCATTTTTGTCGCCAGATCAAAAGAAAAGTGATGCCTAAATTATGGTTGTGTTAAACTTGGATTTTTCATTAATTGCAGAAAGAAGAAAATAGCGCACAACGATTGATAAAAAATCATGACTTATGGGTTTAGAAGACGAATGCAACATGAAGCAAAGTTGCTTACCCTCACCCTGGTTTTTGTAGGGTTCGTGTTACTCCAGCTTAAGTTTTCAGTGTAGTGTTGTGTGTTCTATGTTTGT